>JANHFL010002384.1:74486-86674 GCA_032468155.1 Oxyrhabdium leporinum
AACCTTGAGCCTAGTGGGATTTGAACCGCTAGATTGAATCAGCAGAAGTGGCCTGCAGTTCAACACTCTAACCACTAGTTTATGCCAGAAAGCGGTAATTCCTAACCGGGATTCAAAGTCACTGCTGGTATTTGGGCTAATGACTTGGCCAAGCCAAGAAACTTACCCACTGACTATCACTGATCTAACCTACAAAATGGGCGTCTTTTAACGGGAGAAAACATCTGCTTACCTTTTACATTCCAAACCCGCTTCAACTGATAGTCTGCGACACCTTTCCTTCTTCAGGCTACGGTTTGGTATTATTCCCAGAAAGAAATGCCCCGCCAGAGGAGGAGAGAAGGAAGAAAGGGGAGCGACCAGAGCGCCGTGGGCTCTAGCAGACGTTGTGCTCAGCTGGCTGGGCTAAAAAGGTCCTCTCTCGAACAGGCTGCTTGCAAGAGGCCTGCTCCGACAGCTGCCGATCGCCCACTGCGGATGGCTGCAGGGCGGCTTCCTGGTAGGAAGATGTGGCCCTTTCTAGGAGCAGGCTCACTGAAGGAGCATTAATGAATTTGCCGGTAGGGCTGAGCAGCAGAATTCAAGGGCGAAGGCCTAACCAATTTGCCAAACCTAACCTAAACAATTGAGAAAGCAACTAAAAGAAATAAAAGTCTTCTACCGGGCGGCATTTTCAGAAATGCGAGAGACTCAAGGGCATCTCTCTACAGCCATGACTTGCAACGCTTGTGGCACAGCTGGATTTCTTTCTCGCTCCTTTTGCAAGATCCCTGGCATTGCTGAAGGACCAAGTTGGGGACAGATTGCTCTGGAGATCTACCTAGGTGGTCACTAAGAGTCGACAATAATTCGATGGCCCCTCATCCACCTCACCTTGCAAGTGCAAGTTTGTGGCAGGGCGCGAAGGAAAAGTACACATAATACGCTATTAAATGCCACACTTAACTCCCGAGAGCGGGCAAAGATTTCGTAGAGGTGGTGCAACCGCAAGTGCTAAATACAGAATGGGATCAAGCAAAGCAGCAAGTCCAGGTGACGAAGGTGAACATTAGAAAAATAATATACAAAATACTCTGGACTACTGAAACTGAGAAATAATTTTGAGGTTCATGAAAAAAAACAGGGTCCCAGCCTTCCAACAGAAACCCAGAGCCACTGCAAAAGAAGAAGAAACACCATTTCTCAGGAACAAAGGGACGGCACTGTGCCTTGCAAAAGAAGATTCACAGTAGCGAGAGACTCACTACAGCACGAAACAGAAATAAGAGGACGCCAACCAGAGAGGCTGGATTGAGAGATCTCCTACCGGACAAGAGGTAGCCGTGCAACAGAAGAAGATTTATCAAATCCAATTATAATGAACTATATACGCTGATCCACCAGGAAAAAAATGGTACTGTTCCAAAGTCCTAAGGAATTAAAATGGGCCCGGATAGGCTGGCTCATATCCCTTGCCCTGCCAGCGTTGGTGGGAGGCAAGCCCCCCGCTGCCTTCTAGCCCTGATGTGACTTAGCTGGGTCACAACCCAGCTCAGAGAGCACCAAGGGCCCCACAGATCAACCCCGAGCTCTTCTACTGAAGAATAAGGGATCCGAATGAGCAGTCATTCACAGAACTGTGGAGTTGGAAGCGGCCAAGGACGGGACGGTCCAGCGGAGCATCTGAGGGATGGCCCTCCGGCCTGTCTATGGAGGCTAAGCAAACGCAGGCCTTTTCCTCTTCCCCGGATTGGCTTCCACACCCATCGTCTTGGTAGCCGTACTCGGAACCTGCTCCAATTTGTCATTTTTAATCGGGGCGCAGCAGCGTTCCCAACAGGAGGAACAATTATCGATTCAGTTCTCCAGTAAGGAACTCAAGAGAGCATTTCTCTTTTTAGTAGCTGCATCACCCTGCTGACCGATGTTTAACGTGCGTTCGCTAAAAACACTCCGATCTTTTTCGTTTCTACTAACTGCCATACCAGGTTCCCGCCAGCCTTACCGTTTTCCTACTCAAGATGCAAAACTTTACATTTTCCCTCTTACGTGTCACCCTATTCACTTCAACCCACTGCTCAAGGCTGCCCCTCGTTTTGTCCCCCCTGCTGATTTCTAAAAGGTCCCCTCATCTCTTTTTCATCCAAATAACGGTCTTGAACAGCACAAGGCCCAGGAGGAGAATAGCCCCGTGCTACCGCCACTGCTACTACTTTTTGAATGGCTGCTTTGAATTCTCTAGATTCTCCTCTCCACATTTTTACAACGAGAATAACATTTGTCCCGTACCAGTCCTTTAGCACTTCGCCTAAGAGCTCACAAAAATATTAGCAATTTCCTACATCCCCAGAACGTTACTCATCAGGATTTGGAGAGATTTAAAGCAAAGAGATATTGTTTAACCGGGCCGCCTCGATTAGCATCAATCCTAGCTCTGTATCATTTCTTCTCAGCACGCATGCTTGCTGCTTGATGACTTCTTTCCTCGTCCCGTATCTTTTTTATGTTCGATTCTTTGCTAAACTTTCGGTGCAGCTAAATTGCTTTGTGGTGCTGGCTTCTTATTTTTGGTTTGTTTTCTGACCGGAATCGTTTGTATCGGTGCTTTCAATACCTCATATTTAGCAAGTCTTACTTTGAGCTCCTTTTCTCATTAGCTTCTTTTGCTAATGACACCAAGTTGAGTAAGACAGCTAATATTCTAGCAGGCAAAATTTAAAATTCAAAATGATACTTGGGCAATTGGGCTGAAGATACGAGAGGATGAGGGGCTGTGCCCTGCTTCGAGCCCTGCTTGAGATTCTGAAAAGCTGCTTTCTAGCACCCATATGCAGAAGCAGCAGCAATGCTCTGATCCTGGGAAAGGGCCCTGCCCTGCTAGCAGATCTCCCACTAACGATGTTGAATGGAATCTGAAACATGATTCAACCAGCTATAACTACTGACGTACGTGTATATTATTTAACAGAGTAGTGGTCTCTCTATCTCTAAGCAAGCCAAGGGAAGTGGTTGCTTTTCTGGAAGGCATTTTCTGTCAATATTCTGACCGAAACAACTTATTACAAGTTCTAGATTTAAATCACTACTGTTCAGATAGTCCAAATGGGAAGTTGTACATCATCTCCCACCAAAACATGAACGTATACAGATAGCTCTACATTAAAAGCCTCAGAGGCAAATCTGAATTCACAATCTACCTTAGTTTTATTTATATAATTGCTTAAGCAGATGGTAGTTTTCAGGAAAAAAAATATTAAAATTTACTGCTACAGTGTTAAGTCTTCAGTCTATTTCAGACTAAATGTGAATGAAAATCAAGTTCAGGAAGAGGTAAATTCATTCCATGCATGCATCAAAATACCCGTGGCTTCTCGTTCAGTTTGGGTCAGGCTGCCCAAATAAGGTCTGCCACACACAGGAAAGGCCTCTCGGATCAGGCTCGCTGAAATACCCATCGTGGTCCTCGGAATTCTCCCCAGATGCCCAGGATTGGAACAGCTTCAGGGGCTGAACAGTCTACAGACTGTTGTGACACAGTGTTGTGTAATCAAAACTCAGAGACTCCAGCTCAAATAAAGGGCCTATTCCATAAAGGATTTGATTTTAAAAGTTTCCTTCTGCATAATATAAATAAAATAGGCTGGGTTTCTTGTTACTGAATAAACAATTGACAGGACGTTAAATAACTCAAAACAATTAGAATAGCTTTAAGCACTGAAAAACAGGTAGAATATTGCTATATTCAAGTCAATTTTTCCTTCGTGAATGAAATGGTTTTACTCAGACCTTCAACTGGAAACACTACAGCAATTATACATGGCAAAATTAGCCAATCAAATATTTCTATGTCAGAGTTAACAATGTAAAAGTTTTAAAGTTTTCTACACTAGGTCAGTTAGGCGCACACGCAGGCATGCGCGCACAAGTTTTATTTAAGACAATGGAAAAGACATTTTTACAGCTGTAAGCTTGAAAGAGAAGAATATAATTACAATTCTGAGCATGAAATGAGCTACCCTCATACAAGCCTAAACTAACTGTTTTCCCAGCTGTAATGAATCAAACAAGTCAGAGTTAAGTAACAACAGAAAGCTGGGAACAGGCATTCTTGGTGCTTTCAACCTAATAATTGTGTAGCACCTGGATCCGCAAGGGATGCACAGGATTGTAACCGCTTCAGATGTTCAGGGGATGTGGCTGATTGGCTCTTTGATCTCCATGGAACCCAGGACCTCAGACAATGCATCTGTATATTGGATGGGTTACTGATCAGGGTGTGGACCTGAGGGGGTTTAGAAAAGCTAGCAATAAACTGCAGCTGCAAGGGAAGAGAACCAAGCCTCCTCAAACTGCAGGCATGAACCAAACACGCCGGGAATGTGTGGCTTTTTATCTATTTGTTAAAATATCAAAAGTGAACTCTACGCACTCTTCGTTTTTCAGAAGAAATTCTAAGGTCCATAGCTAACCCAAACCATATTGCACTACAATGAATTTCCTACCTCAGCTCGTGTGCCAGTATTACCCTCCTATGCCACAACACCTTGGAGACATAATCCACTCCCGAATGACTTCACAAGTGGACCCGTGCAATATGCAGTACACAAATAAAATAAATCCAGCTATCCATAAATATAATCATAGGTTACAAGTGCTGGTTTTTCAGTTTTTCAGTTCAGCCCATCTCACCTGCTTAACTCTGGGCAATTTACAAATGAAACAACATAACCATATAAAAACGACATAGTTAGAAAAAGTGAAAAACAGATTTAAACTATAAAAAATTTAAGAAGGAAGGGAAAGGAGCACCTTCAAGCTGCCAGCCCCCTCCAGGGTTGCAGGCCACTCCTAGGCCCCCATGCCAGTTGGCAGAGCCAGGTTTTGGCACTCTTCTGTAAGGCAGGAAGAGTGGGACCCCGTCCACCTCAGTCGACACGACGTTCTGGAGGGCAGGGTCAAAAGCAGAGGCCCCACCAGTCAAAATCCTTTAACCCTCCCTGCCTGACCAGGGGAATGTGTGGATTGATGAAATAGGGACAAGGCGGTTCCTCCGGTAACACCCTACGCAGCACAGCACCAGGGTATACCAATACCACCTTGGCAAGTATGAATGTGCTCACTTTGGGAGAAGCCCTGTTAAAAGTCTGGTTTCCGTGCCGAGGCAAGGAGGCCTGGACTAGGAAAGAGGCTTTCTGGGCAGCTATCCTTACATCATGAAATACACTCCCCAGTAGACGGGACTGGCTTCCTGAGATAACAAGGCATTTACTATGATACTTTGTTTGTAAGGAATGAGATGTTCTTTTTTGGTCTGCTTACGTTCTACTTAGGGTGGGTTCAGAAACGTAAAATATAAATAAATGTAAAGATAAATAAGTACCATCTTGTGGAATCCTTCTTGCCCTGCTCCTTGGCTGAGAAGGTTCCATAGCAGATTACACAGTATAATCATCATCATCAGTAATTATCATGAGCAATAAGACAGGCCGTGCCCAGGCAGGTAGAGTCTAAAAGACACAAACACGACTGTGGAGGCATGCAAAACTTTCAAGCGCAAAATACTGTTTCATGTTTGAAACGGACTGTTTCAGTCCTTCTGCAGGAATTTCAAGTTCAAAATTATTATGATATGTTTATATTGTATGTCTTTTGTTTTTACTTATTGTTTGTATTAATCTTTGTTCGCTGCCCAAAGAGATGAGATGGGTAGCCATATAACTTTGAGAAATGAACGAACGAATACTTCCAGGATAATCGAAACAGATACTTAGGAATTCAACACAACTGAAAACCTCTGAAAAGATTTTTTATAATTTCAGTAACAGCATATGATTCAGATAGTCCTCTTCATTCTGGGCCTTTTCAGATAGTGACACTTTCAACGATCTTTTGAACTAAGTTCCTTTGCTAAGTTCCTTTATAAGAATTAATACAATAATTTGATTACTACATAAACTCCACCTGATATCTCCTCCCTGCTGGTGAACATTTATGGCATTTTATATGCTGAAGGACTAGTGTATGGACAATTATGGAATAATCGTAACAAAAATGTCCTTTGGCATGTGAAATTTATACTACACTTGATCAACAAAAGCACCAATTTATTATCTTTGTATAAGCTTTAATCTTTGATTCTAATCTTGATTGTCCTGAGAAGAACTGTGCATGTTTACATCCCATGTCCTATACCATCTGCTTTTCGGTCAGGGTACTTACTAATCTCATTGGGTCCTATCCGCTGCTACGCTGAGTAACCTGTTTGTCATATACTCCCAGACCCTGTTTGGAGAGACATGGGGGTGCCCACCTATGGATCAGGATGGGTGCTGAGCTGGCATCATTAGGTCTCCAAGTAATGCTTGCTTTTATACTCGCCTTGCTGCTGCTGTGCGGAAACCAATCCCGAATCTGTGTCATCGTGAAGCAGGATGCTCCGTGGTGACATTCTCTCACCTACAGGAAAATAGAGGCTCTCCTGGCCCCAAAGCCAAATCACTTCCACCGAATTAGCCAATTTGACTTAAACGAAGTAAGAGGAATCTTTGCAAACTGATAGTATTTAGATTTGCAGCACTTCAACATGTTACATGTTTCTCCCAATATATCATTGCTCGTTTATGGTTGGACATTTCTAAATTGTTTAAACACAAACAGCTTTCAAACCAGCCTTTAAGAAACCCAATTTTCCTTCTAACCTATAAGCAGGTTTGCATTTGCCAAAATATCAGCTGCTTGTAAGTTTCATACTTTGCATTTGCTAATTCTGCTACGGCTCTTGAGACACGTTTGGGCCTGTGAATAAGAAGCTTCAATCATGCCACATTTCACAGAGCTTCACCGGCAGATTCTTCACTGTTATTACATTCATTCCTGAACCTTCTGATTTTACCTCTCTAGTTGGCCTCCTTGGATTAACAAACTGAACTTTCAGAAAAAAACAAAGGGAAGGTTTACGAAGGCTGATGCAAGGAGCAGCATCCATGAGATCTGCCACTTCCATTAACTGCCACAACACTGGGTTTGCAGTAGAGGGGCCGCCCTGGGTCTGAAGAAGAAGCCAAGCGCCACAATCTGTTAATGTGACACATGCAGACTGTGTACACACACACACACACACAGACAAAAATTACAGATGATAGCCACCAAACGCAGACAGTTCTTTAATAGGCAAACCAGCATAGTGCTGAGAATGTCAGCTTAAGACCAGAGGATCCTAGGAAGCCTATGACTGAGGACAGAGCAGGCGTGTTTGACCTTGAACTACTTGGAGGAAATTCCAGGTAAATGAAACATAGCAGATCCAAGCTGAACTTTATGTACTGATAGCCCATTTTTGTCAACCATGTTTACAGGCTCAATTATCTTTCTAAAAACGTGACAATGTTACATTTGATTTAAAAATCAATAAATTTGACTAGCTAGAAAAACAACAGCCGCAAATAGTGCCTTCTTTTTATATTTATTTGAGCAGATTAGTTGTTCTAACATTGTAACAATTAAGAAAAGCACTGAAATTATGGTGAACCAAAGCCCACCAGCGTGCAACGCTTTAAAGTGATTGATTGCAAGGACCCCCTGGAGGACCTTGGCTGCTTATCAAGGGCTCTCCGTGAAGAGGGCAACAATCACAGGCCATTTCCATGTCACGGCTGACCCCGTCTTCTGTAAAAGCCAACTGGACTGAGAATGAAGATTTACTTCATGCCAGAAAACAGGGAGACGAGAAAGGCTCCCATCTTAAACTCTAAAAAGGACAGCTCAGAAGAAAATCATCCTTCTCGCTGAAAAATTGGGGGTGGGGATGGGGGAAGGAGAAATGGTCAGTTTCTGAATCCATTTGCTCTGTGGTACAACTATAAAGCATTAAAACAAGTAGAATGTATCACAATGCAGCTTGCATTAAAGAAAAGTTAAAAGCTTTCCTGTGAAAAACAAATACAGGATATTGGCAAGACTGCAAGAATGAGGTTTAAAAAAAAACACTAAGTACAACAAATGGATTTTATTCTGTTTGTACAACACAGAGAGGAAGTCTATTTCTTAAAAGGCCGCAATAATAAGTTTTACCATTGCCAGAGAATAACCAGAACTGTTAAGAACCCTGAACAATCATGTTAATCACAGAACAAGTAAAGTTAGTTATAGCTGAGTTGAAAAGGGATACGGCATCCTTTCCTGGTTCAGCCATGAAGTCTAATATATCCAGAAAGTATCAGATTGGGAAAGACTGAATATATTAATTGGAATATTCTCAATTATCTCGCTTATTCTGGGGAGAGATTCACCAATGAAGCATCCCACGCTCACTGAAGCCAACAACAGGCAGTCGGCACCACATTTAGGAATCTCACAATTTCCCCCCCCATCCGCTCGAGTGCCTAAGTGACACGCTCTTTCGCTGCAAAATAAGGCAATTCTCTTCCTTGGATACGGCCCCTTCCTATCAGGCAGATCTTTCTTTGCGCATCATCTCTACGAATCTCTCACTCATTTGGGGCCTCCCCCGTCTAACTTCGTGCACTGTATTTCTTGGAGGAAGAATTCATTATTTTCATTTTCTTTCAGAATTGAGCAAAAGGCTGAGCTCCACCCCGAATCATATGCAAAAAGGCAGGTAAAATTAGAAACAGTCTATGTTCTTTTAGAGTTTTAACGGAACATCTTTTCTGGGAATCAGAGGCCACTCATTAGTGCCTGCAAAAAATGGTCATTCCTGGTCCTCAGTATCAAGCCATAGTATATGGAATATCTTTCACAGCACTGATTCTTTGTCTCAAGAAAGAGCAACTGCACTCAGATATCAAAAAGAACCCATCAATCACTCCGCCCCCTTCCTGAAAGCCCCGGAAACAAATGTTCATATATGGGTTGCAATAAACAGAAGATACCCCCAATATTTTAGACTAAACCATTCATAATTTCATATCATCAGTGACAGGAGATGGAATCGATTGAACCAGAAGTGTGTTTTATCCCAAGCTTTGAGAGTATACATTTGCTGTTACAACACGGCAATGAGCAGCTACATTGCACATTACTAACATTGCCAGATGAACTTAGAAAAGAAACGAATGCAGAACATCCTCACCCATTATTTGTTAATTTAGAAGAAGTCAGAAGAAACAAATGTTACAAATAAAGAAACAACAAACACTGGGTACATGCCCAGGATTGCAAATAGTAGGCCCAAATGATTCTTACACTTTCTAGTTGAGCCACTGGAGAAAGGAAGTAAAATTAGCACATCATTAGTCACTAAAAGGTTAACTCATCACGTATGATGTTAATCCTCTCTGGCACGTTCAGCTCAGAAAGTGAAATGTAAGAATTTATCCTTTTTTATAGTGATACGAAAAGAAGTGCTAAATACGAACCTAGAGTATGTGTGCAAGTGATCATCGTGTTTTATTCAATTTTTTTTTCTAAAGTTACTTCAACTACAGAGCGTAATGCTGAACATTAAAATCAACTGAAGTCACTACTACACTGAAACAGAATCGGCAGAAGAAAAGCTGCTCTTTGAAAAATGACATTTCAGTGTTCCAAATCTTTAGTTACAGGGATATATTGAACGAAGAACAGTGCTCAGCATTTCTTAAAGAACTTTGTCCATGTAACATGGGGGGCAATACATTTTCCCGAGGGGAACCACCTGAGAAACTAGAACCATTCTGGAGGGGTGCTGCTCCCGGTGCCCCTGCAGGCCAGACAGTCAAAGGGCCAGATGTGGCCCGCAAACCCTAAAATGCCCAGGTCTGGTATAATACCTATGGTTTCCTCCTCTTCCTGTTTTTAGTTTTAGTAGTATTACTCTCCCGCTCCTCCCCCTCTTTAATAGATAACTCAAGGTAGCAAATACACCTACAACTCCTTCCTCCTATTTTCCCCACAACAACCACCCTCCTACAAGGGCTAAAAGGAGGGACCCACCCAGCTGGCTTTCATGCCTAAGGCGGGACTAAAGCTTACCTTCTTGGTTTCTAGGCCAGCAAACTGGCTCATTACTGGCATAATTACAAGAACAGCTGTCACAGACTTTACTTTAAATGAACCATACCCTTGCTGAGTTAAATATTTGGTGGCCTGTATTCATTACCCAAGTTGGCACATTGTGGAAAAAAAATACAGCTACAATTTTAAGCACATTCGTGAGGCAACAAGCCCCAGTGAAGTAGGTGGACCTCACTCCTGAGTAAATAACTATGAGTACACTATAAAGGCATTTAATGTCACAAAACACAGCATTGTACATTCTGTTGGGTTTTCAAAATAAAAGGACTGATTTATACTCTTCAATATAACTACCAGCAAAAGATCACTCCGCCATTAGAACTGTTTTCCTCATTTATTTATCAGATTTGTATACCACCAAATTAGACCAACTCACTTATGTGATACCTACACAGTCTAAATAGTTATCTCAGAAAACTCCATCATCTTCACCAACTATTATTTTTGTGCATACAATCATCTTGCTGCAATTATCATGTACAAAAACAGTTCCTAACTTTTTCCCAAATGCTTGTCCATTGATCCCAAAAGAAAAACCTCTGGTTTCAATTGGATATTAATTTTTAACATCCTCTGAATCAGTCTGTGTATTTGAATCCAGAATTTTCTAGCCTTTTTATACACCCAACAAATATATAATGTCCCTTCTTGTTTATATTTCCAATATAAATTTGAACTGCCTTTATACATTCTAGACAATTTCTCTGGTGAGATATTAGCATTAGAATTCTTTATTGGCCAAGTGTGATTGAACACACAAGGAATTTGTCTCTGGTACATAAGCTTTCAGTGTACATATGCCAACAATATATTATTTTATAAAAATTATCTTCAAGATTATATTTCAAATCCTTCAGGGACATATTTTCCCATGTGTATATTATGACCAGAAGTTTTTAACCCACTTTATCATAGATTCTTTCACTTCACGTTTCCTTTTTCAAAGCTTATACTTTTAGCAACCGCATGTTCATCATTTGTACACAACTCTACTTTAAATTCAATCTTACTTTGTTCAAGACCATGAATTAAGTTGTCTAGTTTAAATCTTTCTAATAAATGTAAATAAGAAAACCACTGACAACTATAACCGTTTGCTACCAGCTCTTCTCTTGATCTTATTTTGATTCCCCTTGACAAAATTCCAGTATCTCATGCCTACCTATTATTTCTCATCTATGAAATACTTCTTCTTGTGCTGAGATCCATAAAGGTGCTTTAGGGCACAACCTCAGTTTGTATCCATTTCATATTCTCAATATGGCATATTTACCAAAATGTTTTTTTAATATCCTTATTAAACTTGACTTATTGTACCAAAAATATCCACGCCACCCAAATCTCAGGTCATGCCCTTCTAACTCCAAGAGCCTTCTAGTTCTCAGCAGCACCCACTCACATCGAAACCAAATAGCGTGCCGCAAAAAAACATTTTCAAATCAGGTAAACCCAATCCTCTGTTTTGCATCTTACAGCACTTTGTATTTAACTCATGTTTTTCCCTTCCACACAAACTTAGATACATCCTTCTGCCACTGTTTAAATGGTGCATCAGTTGTCAAAACAGGTATTGTCTGGAACAAAAACATCATTCTAAGCAAGACATTCATTTTTATTATAGAAATTTCTCCCAGCAATGACAGTTGTATATTAACGTATCTGTTCTACCATCATTCCATGTCTTAATATAGTTATTTTCAAATAACATACAATTCATATCTGTCATAGTGATATCCAGATATTTACCTTCTTCTCAATCTTAAAACCTACCTTATTTATCAATTCTGTTTGTTCCTCTATTTTCACATTTCTGTTAACGTCTACATCTTTTGTTTATTAATCTTTAAACCTGCTAATGCACCAACTTAATTTGCCCATTGTTTCAATTCCCTTTAAAGAATCTTCCAGAACCAACACCAAGTCATCTATAAAAGCTCTTAACATATAAGTTTTTTTTAAAAAAATACTTGCACTTCTCCTCTTGTCTTACATCTCTATTCAGTATTTCAAGAACAGAATGAACAAGATAGGAGATAGTGGATATCCCTTGAATTCTGATTTCCTCAGGTTTTGTGATAAATTGCCTAATCTGCATCATGGATCAATCAAAACCATTTCATGATTCAAATCTAACCTAACCTTAAACAAGAAAAGCTCTTCATAGTTTATATTCCCTTTAGGAAAGCATTTAGTAA
>JANHFL010002384.1:86774-104117 GCA_032468155.1 Oxyrhabdium leporinum
GATATCCCTGTCTTGTTCCTTTTTGTATCTCACAGGTTTTGTTAGATCTCCACTTATACTTTCTGTGAAGTGTAAATTGATCTTTTCCATTTTATAAAGTTCTCCCAAAAATCCATATCTTCCAAAACTTTGAACAAGAAAACCCATCCAAAACTCTGCATGCAACATCAATTTGGCTTGTTTTTCGTTATGTTCCTACAAATATTCCTAAATGTCCAACACATTTCTAGCATTATCTTTCAGGTACAACCCTCCATTAAACTATTTTCAACCTATCAGCTAGAATCAGTATGAACAACTTGTAATCCTTATTCAACAATGATATCATCGTATAGTCTCTCTTTAAAGTCAAATCTTGCCTTTTTTTGGGTAATTTTACTGGCCTCTTTCTAACACTCCGGCATCCTTCCTCATTGTACGACAGTGTTCATCGTGCTTTGTAAAGATTCATCCTCAAGACATTTATAATAAGAACCTGATAATCCATCTGACTCCGACCCCTTTCCTAGTTTAGTAGCCTCAGAAACTTTCCTCATTGCTATAGTCTTTGGTATCTCTAGAACTTCAGCAGCCAAACTTTTTGAGGTGCAAATCATGTCTGTTCTTAAGGGGCCTATGTCTTTCAGAACAGTAAGTATATTCTCTTGAATTGCCATTTTTCTGTCTCCATATATTAGCCAGACCTACACTGTCCAAAAATCCCTTATAGTCTGCCATGTCTAAAAATATATTCAGGAAAGCAGCTGAAATTACCATTGGCATGAATTATATACTATGAATTTGGTAAAGGATTACAGGTGTGCACATCGCTGGATGACTCAATTAAAGGGACGTCTCTGTAGGAAAATGAAAGTAAACCCTCTAAGTAACAGGTTTCATCTTTTTTTATGTTCACAGGAATATCATCTTTAAGTGTCCTATGCCATTCGAGATGTAGAATATGTGCAGCGACATTTATAATAAAATAGCATTTGACACTCATCTTTTGGGGTCCTTTCAATGCTGTTTGACACAGCATTAATACAGTCCTCAAATTCATACCTATTATGTAAGCCAAAGCTACAACAACTATAATTTATTTGATCAGAGTAAAATAAATATAGTACATTTAGCAGTGATTCATAAGGATGCCTCCTTCTATGATGGGGGCCTTGATGAGGTGAAAGAGCTTGTGTGGATAAATGAAAACATGGGCTACGTCGTTGGACATGTATATGTCCAGAAGAGTCTCCCAAGGCAAATAAGCCAGGATAGATACCCCAGACTAACACTGATCAAATCCGCCAACCAGCAAGGCAGGTTATAGTCTATTCCTTCCACAAGCCAATGTAACTTCACAAGGATGCTCCAACTTTAAAGACCACTTCCTGAGTCTCGTAACCAAGGAGGAAGAGGGAAGGGGGCTTATTAAGCAGGATTCAGCAACAAAGCCATTGCTAAATTGTCTTTCTTCTGGACATGCTATCAGAATTGTCTTTTTCCAGGCATATTTTTCTCCACAGAGTCCAGCCAGATCCAGCTCTTTGTAACTCATTTTTTTCTGCTGCTATCCCCAGCTTCATTCCCAACTCTTGGTCCAATTCTATTCAGTTTTTAGAGAGTTGCTGAGAAGCAAATCAACGGACAGAGTCCAGTGCTGCCAATTTGTCACCTATGGATCAAAGACCACAGCTCATGCTTTAACAGGCCCAATTTAGAAACTAATAGGCCCACCGCAGAACCTTAATCAAAATAGCCAAGAAATTACTCCAGTTAACGGAGTTAGATCGTTTACTCTGGCATATCAATTTCAGTAACAGATCACATTTTCTAATAATTACTTTTTAGTGATAGCCACTCCAACTATTCACTAGAATAAGAACATACTTGAAACAGAACTTTCCAAATGCAGAAGGAAAACAATTCTTTACCTTGCAAAGATGCTGAGATATTAATGTTTTCTAGCTATATGTAACAAACAAAATGCCAACCACCATCCTGGCGACAACTATCCTAAAACATCTGGAAGACTTTTTGCCCCTTAGGAGCCCTTCTCTTGGCAAACCCTGATCCGCAGTCTTTGCGCAACAGGAGAACTTTGGTCTCCAGCCGAGCCGAAGGACATGAACCTCTCCTAGCAGAAGTGCTAGCAGGAAAGAACATTCCTTTTCACGAACAAGTCACTCCGCTGGCCTCTCCTTGCCGAGTCTCAAGCAGAATCGAAAAGTTGGTTAATGTATAACCTTTACAAAGACTCCAATGGATGGGAGGGAGGAGAGGTAGGCACAAATCTACAGCCCAAGCCACACTTAGAACACCACACTTGATCTTTGGCTGTTGCACTGTAATGAAACTCCTTTAAAAGTCACATTCAATATTCTGAAGAGCAATTTTCTTTGCAAGCTAGTGATCGCTTAATAGTAATTGGCAAAGACTTCAGGAAAAAAGTCAAGAACTTTGGAGTCTCTTTCACACATTGCCCTGATTTTTTCTGTTCAAATGAATAAAGCTAGTCTTTGGCACAAGACTCTGCACAAACACAACTGAGCCAAGGATGCACAACCTCTCATAAAACTACCTTGCCATCCAGCACTTGGTCGGTTGGTCACTTGCAGCAAGCAGCAAGCGCTGGCAGATATAACCTTTTCATACAGAACTCTCTCCTGGCAAGGGGACTTAAGAAGAGAACAGCCAATCTCACATTAGACTGCAATTAGCAGAAGGACTCAGAGTGAAAACAGCTTGCTATATTTAATTCTCTATAAAATTATGATTTCTGAGCAAGTTGAAGACATTATCCTGTGCTACACAACACAAACTGAGCTACTTACCATTAAAAAAACTTCTATTTAAGTGCCATGAAAAAAACATTACCCACTTTAATTTTTTAAAAATCATATTTATGTAAACCACTGAAAAAGGCAAAAATGCGTAGGAAAATAGCATAATATTTACCGATTCCATAGCTGAAAGCAGCAGTTAGCTGGACATAGATAAAATCCAACAAAAGGGCGTCCCACAAGCAGTGCTATATTCTGAAAGACAAAAATAGCCCCATAAATATTTCAGAGAAAAATGCAGGCTTAAATTATAGACATTTTCCTTTAAATTCTCTTTCCATTTCATTTTGTCTAGCTCTTTCAAAATTCCATTAATACAAAAGGTTCAAACGAATTACTTGACAGGATAGTACAATTGAAATTTTGTATATGTGCAAACAAACACACGCACATATGCAAGACAGAATTACTTCTGCTCTGTAGTGCCAGAAAGACAAGGGTAGCACGCTAATCTTATAGCACGTTTATAGACTGGGATAATTTGCAATTCACAAATTTATATAACTTGTTTACTGTACTTGTTATGCTTGCTCTGAGAATATTTTTTTTTAAAACAGAAGCATGTAAAGAATATCTGAAGAAACTAGCTCAAATTCCACCCCTAAAGTAACGGTATCACTTAAAATTAAACTATTTATGGCAAGTTTTAAATAGAGAAGCAGTATTCTACAAGCTAACACACAGGAATATCTGGTATCTGTATTAGCATTTTAGAACAAGTCATGACTCATAACTGCAGAGAAGGGAGCTGCTCTTAAGTTTGCCCAGGCACACCGAGAAAAGGGAGACTTGTGCGTTTAGCACAGTCAACATCCAGACATGCAGCACTCTCTAGCAAATGCAATAAAGAAAAGAATGCATCAAATATTAATTTTAGCAATGAAATGGGATAGCTGAACAATTGTCTAACATGATATTGTTCACCAGACGAAACCAATCGTATTTGGTCTTCTAAATCCCTTTGGGCGGAAGCCTACCTGGAAACCGTAAGTATCTCTGGAGGAAAAGCAAGACACACCACCGTACTATAACTAAGACTAAAATGCTAAGACTGCAGAAACACGCAGTGGAGTTCACATCAATGAAAGGTTACTGGGGAAAATGGCCATAACTCTGCATCTCAAAACCACATCTGATGTCAGAGAAACATTGGAAGAGTACATGAAAAGTGTAACTATACTGTAGCGTGTTAGTCAAACAGAATGCTGTTTATTTGAGGGAGGAAAGTTCATATCTTGGTGACAATCCAGACATGAAGTTGAAGTTTATTTATAGTCCAAAGACAATAATTAGAAATATATCAAATCTGCCAGATAAAGCACATATTTATGGTTTTTTGGGGGGGGAAAGCGGGCCTGAAACAATTTCAATGGTAATATGAACAGGCAATCAGACAGCTTCCCTAAGCCACAAATACTTGTTCATGTCATAAAACTCTGATTTTTTACCAATGCAAATGTAAGAGCCGAACAAGCAAAGCCTGGGGGCGAAGTCAAGAGAGGAATCGCTCTGGAGTCCTCACGTTTCCACAGGCAATCCAGGTCCAGCCCCCCCTTGAGTTCCGTAAGTCTATCGAGCACCAATTTCATATGGAGAGTTCGTTAACTAGGTTCCCGTATAGAGGCATGAGCTATAAATCAGCTTGACTAGAACTTCAGGTGTGGTCCTGATTTTTCTTGGCTGACAACAAACTTTGAATTTTAAAGTGTTTTTGCTTGGTTATTCATCTTATTCAGAGCACTTTTAAAAGGTAAAGGGGGGGAGGGGAACCAACCAGTTTACAGAAATAGCTCAGTACTTTCTAAGACCGCTTGATTCAAATAAAATCAGAAATACAAATACAATAGTAAAAAAATCTGTGAACTTGAAAAACTAAACCAATGGAGTACCTGGCAAAACAAACTAATCCAGAAGAACAATGACAAAAGATTCCATTTCAATGCCTTTTTCAGAAAGTAAAAACCACATCAGTAGCCAGCAAAGAATATCAAACAATCTAAATTGGAATAAATGAGAAAGGAGAATTCGTTTTAGGGACAGGTGGTGGGTGAACTTTCAGGGCACAGGGTAAAGTAAGGAACAGATGGAGAGGGAATGCAGAAATGAAAAGCAAAGAGTCTGACTGGTGTGTTTTTTTAAGCGCTCTCCTGAAAAGAAAAATGCCTTTCTAATATTACCACTTCTATTTCAGTGAGCTGCCACAGGGATGTTTTGCAATTCTAAACAGAAAGAGGCAGCATGTGATGCAGAGATGAAACAAAGCAAGTAAAATGATACATTTTATTGATTCTACTTGTATAGGCACCATTGTGCAAACTTCACAGAACTTTTAGGATGGCAAAACTAACCTTCATGCCTGCTCACATTTTTATCGGAGTCTTCCTTCAAAAAGTCCATAAGATTTTTACAATTTTCCTAGTAATGGTCATTTAGAGCAAATTAACATATTCTAAACCAAGCTAATGAGCTGCATGCTTCAGGAGGAATATAACCCTAGACCAAGATACCAGTTCAACATTTTAATTGAGACACCCACACAAAGCTCCAGCAACCCTAGTCTATATTCTGAAATGGGCAGAAAAAAAATACTCTAAACAAAATTAGGTTTGGATCCAACAGAAATTTATAAATGTAGCAGCAACAGAATTTTATTGCAAAATGCTACATATTTTCTAAAATTTTGATCTACCTTTTATGTAACCTTAAAGTAAAAAAGCCAGATAACAGAGTTGGTCATTATTGCAAGTAAACCCTAACCCCTTTGCTTCTTCTTCTCCATTCCCTCTGCATCTCTTTTCCACCTATCAAATATCATTAACCTATTTACTTGTGGGAAAAACTTAAACATTGAGTGGCACACTAACAACAATACCGTTTAGTCAAAAATAACACGTAGAGAAATGGCCCTGTTTACAATGGGCAACTTTGCTATTAAAAGTATTTTCCCATATTCTTGATAAAATACACTATTTTTCCAGTAGACATACAAAATAATTAATAGGCTTGAAATCTACAAATTTGCATTGAACATGATACAGAATTAACTACAATTTGTTCACACTCATGTTACAAGTCCAGGAAGGTGTAGATTCCTGTTTAGGTGACAGCCCATTCAGGTACATCACAAGATACTCTGCCTCTTCGTTTTACACAGTGAAGTTAAAAACTGTCGTTCAACTACCAAGAATTGCAAGTTTTAACAAAAGGAATGATTTATTGGGAACATGCAATGGTCTGATGATTATTTCAATAGGCAATCTTTTCCTCCAAAGACAGCTTAAAAAAATTAATGGCTCCGAAATACAAAAACACTCTTAAGCCAAGCTTTACGAGATTATCTCGTAAAAGATTGGTTATTTTTGGTACACCAAAATCAGGCCCTATATGCCAATCACAATGTGCTTTATTGTGGGGTTTTTTTCAGAGAACATGTTAAGAAACTCAGCAATGTTCAAAAGTCATCTATTGAATAAGGGACAGTTTAGAAAAAAATGTCAACCAATTCAATTATTTAATTATATATATAATTTATAATAATATATAAAGTCCGTTTAATTTACCACACCCTCAAAACCTAGTGCTAACCAGAGCAGAAAGGCTGTAGAATGACCATAGTCTCCAGTCCAGCTGTTGCCATTATTCATCCAAGAAGGCACTCTCACACATAGGAGGAACGCTCTCAAAAACTCTCCAATGCAGTAGATCAGCTGTACTCAAAAAGAAACCTCAGACAATTCCAACCCTTGCAAGCACAGAAGCATTTGGCCATATATAAGGAATTTGCTTAATTCAAGCGAATATCTCTTCTGTCAGCTATTTTCGTCCTGGAAAAGAAACAGAGGACTCTGAACATTCCCACAAGAACGTGGTTTTTAGAAACATCTTATCATCAAGAGGAAAGCATTTAGAACAGCTGGGGGAGTCGGGGTGGTGGTGGTAGCCAAGGGGTACATTAAGTAATTTCGATTATGTCTTCCGGAAGATCTCATCTTTACTTTACTTATGGAAATGGAAACTGATCCTCAAAATTAAGGACGACAACAAGTTTCCTGATTTTTGTTTTGGTTTACAGCGTATGATTCTTTTTATTTTTAGGCCATAGTTTGCCTATCTATGCTACCAAAATGGAGATAAGGCCAGTTCTGTCAATCAATAAGAATGTGATGTTTATGTGTTGACTTTTACATAAGAAACCCATTGCTTTAAAAAGAAAACAAAACCTGAAAAGCCAGATGAACAAAGCAGAAATTCATTATTCTTTAGCATAAATATTCCTTAGCAATATGGCTATTTTAAATAAAGAACAGAAATGTCATGCTTTAAAGACAAGGCAGACAATAAGATAACCATTTGTTGCTTTATAAAAAGGTATTTCTTCTTTATGTACACAAATGTGAATGTCTGCATTTCAAAATATTAAAATCTCCAGAAAGGACTCCATCACGCAGGCATAAAATATCTCTAATAAAATTGTTAGCTACCTAAATCTAAAATACAAGAATTCAAACCCACTCAACAGATGCTATAGAAATTTTAAGACCCCATGAGGAATTCACTTCTTGTACCCAAAAGAACTATTTGCAAGATATATTTACATTACATTCCGAAAGGTGCTGGAAGACCTGCAATTGTGCTACAATATGTGAAGAACATCTCCAAACCGGCAAAATTCGATGGCCAAAAACCTGCAACACAACTAACACATCTTCATTTTTAAAAGGCACTATAACCTAGCACTTGTTAGCAATCCCCGCTACATTGGACTGAGTTTCCATAACAACAGGAGAAAAAAAAATAAAGCAAAATACAGTTCAGAAAAATTTATACCCCATAACAATACATGCACAATGCAGGAACGTTAGCAGTATGCCTGATAGAATGCCTCAACACAAATCTCGCAAATTGACAAAAATAAGGAGGAATAACTACCACAATTATTTTTGAGGTGTATTCTTCATAACTAGTTTTTCCCATTTGATGCAAACAACCTTAGATCAGTAATAGCTTAAGAACAAATTGCTACAATTATATTTTAAGCGCTAAGGTAAGAGGCACACTATCTGAATATACTAAAGCTCTGATTTCCCTTTCCAGGACAAGCAGCTAGTGAATGTGCAATGTGCTTTCCAAAACAACATATGGCACTAGACCAGATATTAAGATGATTTTAATTTTGAATTTATTTGGGCTAGAAAACATTTCCATTGGTTAAGGACTTGTAGTTTAAATGGTTACTTCCTTACATAAATACCATTGCTGAAAAACTTTTAAACAGAGTATTTCACATAGAAGTGTCAAACAAGTCTGACATACCTCAAAATTATGTTAATACTCATCAATACCTTAGTTCAGATCAGCAGCTAATATATGTGAGTGTAGACATCTGAAGTGGCTTATTTTAATATTTTTAATATTGCTTTTTTCTAGGACCTGACATAGCTTCATAAACAACTCATCAGAAACTGAACCAAATAAAAGGATTTGTTAAAAGTGATTTAGAAAGAACAGATTAACTCAGAACCATTAAAACAAAATTCAAATGTCACAGTAAAAGGGCCTCCACCAGCTAGTCAAAGAATAAAGTCAAGGCCAGACCGGGCTCACTCAGGATCGCAAGTAGATAATAACTCACAATCATTAAAAATATTTTAATGTAGATTACTATCTGCAGAGGGGCCAAAATAGGGTCCTAGAAAGGATCCACAGGCAACTTCTACATATACAGCTTTTCATGGGATAATTGTAAGATTTGTCATCTTCCAACAAGCACAATATTTAAGCATAATTACTACAACCTACCTCACTGGCTAGTAGGCATCTATAACATTATTTCCATAAACGAAAGATATTGGTCAGAATTTGCTACAATTAATTGAAGTAGACTATAAAGCTAAGAATCTTCATTCTGGGAACCAAACTTAATAAATAATAAAGAGGGTTACTGTTTGCTCCACCAGATTTCACTCTGTTAACTCAACCTTAGCCACCACCTAAAACATAATGCTGGTTGGAAAGTATCTACATGTCCTCTTACAATCTGTATTCCAAACTTTAGCGGGCATGACTCATGAACAAAGAATGCAGAAGTTTTCAAAGCTGCTTAAACATGCTGCAGGGGGACCGTGTGATATTACCATGACTGGGGTTTTGTTCTGCATAAACTTATCCTGCATGACAAAATGCAAACACTGCCTTTCCACCTTTCTAAAGACACTCTGGGAACCAGAATTTTAACACTACTCTTAGATTTTCTTCTCAAAACAAAGAGTCCCCTTAGTGACCTAAACTGGCATGGAGTCAGTTTATGATCATAGATTATTCTTTTTTAAAGGTTGCCGAAATGATTGTTGTATGTAAAACTAATTTGTCAAGAATATTACATGGTGACATTTACAGCCAAAGCCCTTTAAAAGCCAACGGTGGAAGGACACCTATTTCCACAGACTGAAGTCAAATGAAGCCCTCATACTCTGTTCCCATACAATACAAACGCGACTTATGAAGGGTGGTAAAACTGCCCTTTCACATTTCACTGATGAGACTTAGGAAAAGAAAGTCCCTGGGATGCAACGTAGATCTTTGCTACTCAAAGATACATAATTAGTTCTGCAATTATAGCAAATCTATTGGGTCAGACTTCCTGATGCTGAACAGAGTTATCTGATCTTGTACTAAAGCCACAGCAGAAACTCAAAGCATAATAAACTAAACAGCAGTTATAGCAAATTACCTGCGTTAAAAGTATGTTTAGAACCATAAAAAGGTAAAATCTCCCTCAAACTGCTGTTGACTATATGATCATTTCCATCTTGTTTTCTTCTAACAACGCAAAAGTGGCCGATGCTTTTTTAGGAAGTACAAGATTGCATACCAATGTTTACAATATTGATTTTTGAAACATTCAAATCAAGGCAAAAAGATTTTATCTAGCTTCAATGCTTCAATGTGTCAGCTAAAAATAACTGTTACAAAATGAATGAAATCAATTTACAAACTTTAGACTTTCTTTCTCAGTTGCTGGCATACGGTGCTTCAGCAGGAAAGCCAGAAAGTAACAATGCAAACTAATGGCAACAATTTTAACTAGAAACTATTGAGGACATGTTGAACATGCTGGATGATGTCCAAACCCCAAAGGAGAAAGAAGGGCAAGAGATTGCCATATATAAGGCTTGGATTAATCATATGAAATCTTCATTCATTTGCTTATTTCCAGCAGAATTTAACTGAAGAAATTTAAAATTTACAAGTCACATTCAAGACATAAAAAACCTCACTAAACCGTCTCCAAGAAGATCAGAACGCAGTATATAGATCAATCCAGTTAATCTTCAGTTCAACCCTTCCAGGCAATTCTTACTAAGAGAGGACTGGTTTGTAATTATTTGTATGTTCGTAGCTGAAGAGTGAACTTGGGTCTCTCCAGCTGTCCTCTCAACACGGCAGAAAGCGCCTGCCTGCCTGCCTCTCCGGATCCACCAGCAACAATGAAGGAGCAAGCAGTGAAGAAACACATCGCAGGCCAGTACTTGGCGGAGCAACAAGGGGAGATGCTATGACGTGAAGGCAGAGATCAGAATGACAAAAGCAATGGAACCTCCCTTTGGTACACTACGGACAGGACAGCTGGATTTTGAAGAAGTGGTACTGATGTTTCTGAACTTTGGGATTGGAGAAAAGGCCTGAGAAGGCCGCATGGACAGGCAAGAAAGCACACTTATGAATGCAGCACTGAAATATCTGAAGGATCAAATCAGAGAGAAATTCGGAGGGGGACGGGGGGGACATACAGGGGGGGTCACTAAGATGTCACATAATCAATCTGTTATGCTATCAGCCTGCCTCTGGAGCAAACCCCTGCATACCCAATTCCAATAGGATTGCTTTCTTCTCACAGCTACGTCAAAGGAACAGCAGCCATGAATTGGAGCCCGTATTTCCAGGTACGCTTCCCAATCACGCTTATCCTTGGATCAAACTCCAAAGTGTACTCAAAACAACCAGAAAACATCTCTAAAGCTTGCCTAAAACATTTGAAAATATAAAACATTAATTGTATTATTTAATATATAGAAAGCAAGCATGACTAGATATACGCACACGCAAACAGTGAATGCATACTCCAGTCTAATAAAAATGTGAACTAGAGTAGAACACAATACGACTTGTAAGGAAATAAACAATATTGATTTTCAGCAAACAATATGTGAACTAGGAAAACCACTCCAAAATCTATGGGCAAATGACCTCTAGCCGGACTAAATAAAATAACACAAAAGGGTTGCCATGGATTTATATTTTTAACTGGGAAGCAGAATGGTAAGATCTACTTTCTTTTTTTTTTTTTTAATGCCCATGTTCTAGTGAAGAATGCTACTCAGAATCGCCAGTTCTGATAACTGCCTGATGCCGGCTCTCTCCAGAATCAAACACAAGGCCTAACTCTCCCCCCCCCCCCCCAATCAGCTGCCAAAGGACCTGGGCAGGAGAGCCAATAATCTAAATGAAAGATGAAACAAATGATTTTGTTATTTCCGCATGAGTTCCCCAACCCTCCCTGCCACCATTTTCTTGTTGTAGTTAGGTCTGTATTTCTGCTTAAACCATTTCACATATGTAAACCGTAATCCTACATCCTCATTTTATGTAACTACCCAGTGAAAAAGTTACGAAAGCAATCACACAGGTAGGTCTAAAAGAAATTTCTCCAAAGGACATCAGAATGCACTATCTGAGGCATGGTCCCATTAAGCCACTGCTCCAACCCAGAGAGAACCCCAGCCCTGACCATTTAAACAACTACACAACCTGGGGCACGCCTCATTCTAAGCCAGCTTGTAAATGTGGACTTACTACAATTCATTAGCAGAGCCAATTCTGATTTAGTCAATTAGCTACACATAAACAAAGCATATCTTCACACTGGGCGAAGACTCGTCTGTCCAGGTGACTACCTCGAAGAGTCTTTGGAGTAACTTCCATTAGTCCACATCGGCAGCATGCCCAGTGACTAGGGACGCGGTTTCAACAGCTGCACTCGGCCCTCGCCAATGCAAACGCCATCCCCTTTCCTAGTCACAACCAATGAAAGGACTATGAGTGGTAGCCACCGCTGTGTTTCCTAATCATAAGGAAAATCCAAGTAGTTATTCTCACTGCCACTCTGATGGCCCATTTGTTCACAACTCTTCCTTTTTCTAGCAAAAACTTTAAAAACTGGATCATCTATAATAAAAATATGTTACCAACAAATATACAATCCTTATAAGGGTTAAACAGTTCTACAGAGGAGTTCAGACAGTGCTTGGTAGGTTTATAAAAATATTATTCAACAATTAAGAATATCTGCCTTTAAAAACAGATCTGTTTTATATCAAAGTCCATTCTGCTGTTACAAGCAGAATCCTCCCCACTTTTTTTTAAGAGGCAAAGAGTCTGCCCACAGACTCCTTGAGAATAAATAATTCACTGCATAAATGCCAAGGGCAGTGCAACAAACCAATGGCAGATGGCAGGGGCACTGCTGACAAGTGTGGATGCTTACTTTTCTCTGTAACAACAATGAGGAACTTAGAAGGAAGAGGAGGAGGGGGAGGAGGAAGAGGAAAATATCTGGCTTCTCTTAGGTCATGTTTCCCACCAGCAAAAATTGACATATTTTTAATAGCTATGAGGAAGTACCTGCTGAATTCCCATACGTGTCAATTTTTCATCTAAACTGTGCCAACAGAACAGTCTTACTCACATAATGAGCTAAAAAAGCAGCTTGCTAGAAAAAAGGACAGATTTAAGCACTGCTCAAAATCTATATAGCAACTTTCGAAGAAATTGCAAGATTTGTCAGAGGTTTAAATATAGTTTCTTCAATGTTTAATGCATGAAATATGATTATAACAACAAAGGGAAAATGAGAAATTAGATTAGCAATATTCTCAAAAGAAAAGCAGATCATTTCCACTTATATTTCTCAATTTAATAAAGCAACTTAAATAAAATTAAGATATTCATTTAAAATACACTGTGTAATCCTTTTAGTTTTGTAATATTATGTTTGTAGAACTAAAGGTCAGAGTAAAACTTCAAGAAAAAGCGTATCTCGAAGAAACAATGCTATAGTATTATAAAAGAAGATTTTAAAATTACGTCAGGCCTCACAATTAAGATTCAGCATTTTCTCTTAAATCCAACCAGTGTATTAACCAAATTTAGAGAGTTCTAAAACCGCAGCAAAACCCCCAAAACAAAACAAAGCAAACACAGAGTCAAGTATTACTAACACAAGATACCGGAAATCCTTCCCCCACTCTGGTAGACTATATTCATTCTGGTTACCTAACCTCTGGGAAAATCCTCCCAAATGAAATAACCACCAACCGTACATAGACTATCTGCACTGTTGATAACCAGAGAGCCACTGATACTTGCAATGTTTTTTTTTTAAATTCCGTTTTAGAAAATGGATATATTGACAACAAAAAAGCAACTCTATTTAAAAACCCTCATGGATCCTTCTCAAATGAATTCTCTATATAGGAGCATATAGCTGCTTTTTAGGACATAAGCTGAAGCTTTAAATCACTCACTTAGGAACCTGGCCACCTTCTAAGGAGTCAACTAATCTCTGAAACTACCCCAGCTACCCCAGCCCACCAGTCCCAGTCTTTTATTGAATTCCACCTCAGATAGCTAATTGTCCCTGAGGCCAACTGTTAAGCACCAGTGTTTGTGAACTGTCACTTTGAGGTGTAAGACACTGTGGGTGCCCCCAACACCATCCACTCTCTTAAGAGAGGTATTTACCAAGTGTTTTTGGGACAAAGCCATGTTTTTCATACCTCTTTCACATCTAAGTTGAAAACAAAACTGTAGGGCTGGCTCTCAGATTTGTCCTATGGGCTTCAAGTTACAAATTGTGATTATACACCAGGATAAAGGTTAACAACAATAATGTCAAGGTTCCAAGTAATACATCCCATTCAGTAAGTACTCCGAGGCAGGCATATTCCTCAAAGAACAAAGATCATTTGCTTTATCTCTGTCAATACATTATTTCTGTCCTTACTATGCTTCTTTTATTTTTGATAAAACTGGTCTAGTTTTCCTTAGATTTTCCAGTGGACATCTTCCAGTAGATTAAATCTTGAACTGAACTTATTCTAAATTAGACTCACCAAACTTGATATTAAAATACAGTGACATATCTCCCTGAAAGATCCTAATAATTTTAAAATGCCATTTACAATGTGGTTTTTAAGTCTATTCTTGGCAGGAAAGTATCACCCTTAATATGATTTGATAGCAATTTCCAAATCACAATTAACTATTGTGATTAAAATGTAAGTAAATCTGGCTACATACAGATATTTCAAATGGGCTTCATTTTGTTGTTAAACCGCTGCTGCAATATATATAAATTGTGTATGTTTTCCCCCAAATGCTACTAAAGTATTGGTGAGACAACAGAAGCTTATTTTAAAAACTGCATGAATGGAGCAGCAAGATTAAAGATTATCATTAAGACTTTTTTTAACTGAACCACACCAAGAAAATCTATTCCATTAAAAATAGTGA
The DNA here is from genome assembly GCA_032468155.1 of Oxyrhabdium leporinum. Taxonomy (NCBI): domain Eukaryota; kingdom Metazoa; phylum Chordata; class Lepidosauria; order Squamata; family Cyclocoridae; genus Oxyrhabdium; species Oxyrhabdium leporinum. The sequence goes on from JANHFL010002384.1 coordinate 101,165, forward strand.
ACACTGCAAACCAATTAAAAGACACATACATGGATTTAAAAAAAACACAAAGCAGCAGCAGCAGCAGCAATACTGCAGATATCAAGTTTGAATCAAAGGACAATGCAGTTTTTTATCCCACTCCCTGTTCTGTAGCCATAAATATTCTGAACCTATTTGTTTCTGTATTTTGGTTAACAGACAAAATTGCCTTTTTGACACTGCAGTTTCTTGCATTGTTTCCTAAACATACCTTCAATACCACACGCACAAATAGTATTTTAATGGGAGGTTTACAAATGCTAAGAAAAAGGCTTGAGAAAAATATTAAGCAAATCTATATAGAGCATTAGCCCTCTCTCTACTTTATAAAATCCAAGTGGTTATATATACATGTGGTTCCCTTAAGGAGACTAGACTGATGATACCGTCTGACTATGCTGCCTGATCGCACTAAGGAACCATTCTTTCCCGGCAAATAGAAGTCTATTGCAGAAATCAAAGCAGAATCTTCCACACCAGCAGACATTTTTTTTTTTGTGAAGGGCAAAAACTACAAATATTAATGATTAAGTTCTTCACAGGAAAAAATGCTTACATTCAGATTTTAATACTAAAAATATTATTTAATACATAAAAATACTGTTAGCCAAAACATATACATTATCTTAATGAGACCTGGAACATCCCCTCCGCCATGTAGTTAGAGCTACCCATTGCAACAATACTGTCCCAATTAGTCTCTCCTCTCTTCATCCTAGAGTTAATATTAGCACATCTCCTTTGAGCAAGGCAAGCTGGTACTATACGAAATTTACCAGAGAAATATCTGCACAGTCTATGGAGATTCTCACTCATCCAGGTTATGATTGTTCCAAAAGCGCTTTTTCAAAAGGCAACTGGACTTTCAGTTCAGAATTGAAACAGCTTCTTGGATGAGAAGCGAAATGTCTTCAAAAAAAATCAAAGTCCAGTTGCCTTTTGAAAAAGCACCTTTGGGACTCATCTACGCAGCTTACCCTTTATTATTCTCTTTGGTATTTAAACCAAGGAGGGAAACACTTAATGTGAAGCTCCACATCTATGTGCCAAAAGTAATTATTTTAACATCTACATTTAGGTGAGAAGCACAGCCCATAAGCAGCTATGTGCCATCACTAGCAAGCCATGGTAGCCCTTATTGTATGCTATAATTTAAGCCTTTAGTGATCTATTCCCAAAAAGTAAAAATGCTTTTAGGAGACCCTTAATGTCCTTTTGCCGTGAGAACTGGATTATGCATGCAACTATCCGTAACTCAGCACAACTGTACATGCAGCAGCCACAATACACAGCGTTCTAAGCTTGCTGCTAAGGCATAAGGTTCAAAAGCCAAGGCAGCCCCAAGCCCAGCCTCCCAGATGCAGCCCTGTTCAACCAGTTTAGCCTGTTAACTCTTTAAGGAGAGAATGCAGAATGTTTACATGAGCAGTAAATACTGAGTTGCCTATGTGACTATCTCTATCCCGTAGAGAATTATATCCTAAAACACCCTCAATTCTCCAGGGATCTACTTGGAATTGTTGTGTCCTTGCATACAGCAGTTCCCGATCGCTGCTCAATCTGACTACAAATAGTCTCCCACAATGCCTACTATAATTGTAAAGAATTTCTTGACTTTGACAAAGAATCTTACTTTTCATCTACTTTCATCACTAGCAGCAACTCTTAACATTTTAAGAATTCCTTTTCAGCATAAAATCTTTCTCACTCAGATATAAGTCATCTACTTTAGTCAAAATAAGTTTTACTACCAAGTAAGAGTTTTACTTAAACTCTTGAATTTCATTAAGAAACAAAAACCAAAATAAAATTAGGGCCACAGAAAGCCACATAAAAACTGTGAGAGAAAGGGGAAGTGCAAAATCCAAGAGGCAGGCTCCATTTTTCATAAGAGCAGAATTACTTCTAGGGACATTTTTGATAACATTTCCAAGCACAACCATGAAAATCTCCTTGTCTGATTGTTATTCTCCTCCTTGCCTGCCTGGCTCGGCTATTCTGTCCATATTCCCTTTCTAGAACAATCCCCAGAGATGCATTTGGCTTTAAAAGACAGTGACTGATCTGCTCCCTCTATGGCCATGTTCCTTGTGACAAGGGAGATCTGTGTACAAAATAGGAAAGGAGGGGGAGGGAGCTGTAGTTCCTTCCTGCAACTATCAAAACAGAGCAACGATTTTGAGAGGAGAAGCAGATCTAAACACACCAGCCCTTGTGCCTCAATGAACAGGCCGATTTTCAATCCATAGGCGCACATCCTTCGCAGGACAGCTGCTTTCTCTGGGAAAAGGGCAGAGGGCATTGGAGGGCTCAGTTCCTCGCAGCTTGGGGGGGGGGATGATTTGCCTTTCTAAACATGTAATCAATCCTCTTCTTAAGAGACGAGGTGGGTGGGAGGCTTTAAATTCTGTTTGAAGACGTACAGCTGCTTTTTATTTCTTGTTTTAGGAGGGAGCCCAGAGAAGAGGCTGAGCAATTTAGAGATTAAACCAGAAAATAAATGCACTTCAGCCCGCCTTGCTGGCAGAGAGAGGGCTGCTTCCCTACACGGGAAGAGCGACGCTGGCCGAGAGATGATGAAATATTAAACGGAGATTAGCAGAACCCAGTCATTTCCACCGCACCAACCCTGGCAAATGCAATCCCTCCTCCTCCTCCCCCCCCCGCGGTGGCGGACCCTCTTCTCCGGCTGGGGCTCCCCGGGGCCCCGCCTGCCTTCCAGCTGCGCCACCCACCTCGGCCCGGGGCGCCGGAGCCCGTCTTTTCCGCAGCCGGCTGGAGTTGCTCTCGCCCCCCGCCCGGCTCCAAGGCTCCTCCGCGGTCCCTCCCTGGCCGGGGCTGCTCCCGAGGCAGCTAGTAAATAGGCAGGGACTTTTCTTCAGTCCGAAGATGAGGAGACTGAATGTCTCTAGCATGAGGATTTCTTTGACAA
>JANHFL010002384.1:110618-120928 GCA_032468155.1 Oxyrhabdium leporinum
TTGGGGTGGGGGTGGGGGGCGCGAGGCATAATCAGCTTGTTGTAACATTCATCTCGATGGGCGCTTGTGTTTCCTCTCCCCAGAGGAAAAGAGACGCCGGGAGAGGGAAGACCAGATGTATCGCGAGCGGCTGAAGGTCCTCTTTTTCATTGCCATCATCATGAGCCTGCTGAACTCGCTGACCACCAGCGCGGGCAGCATCTCCTGGAACGACTTTGTCAACGAGCTGCTGGCCAAGGGAGAGGTGCAGAGCGTGCAGGTGGTGCCGGAGAGCGAAATCGTGGAAATCCACTTGCACCCGGGGGCCGTGGTCTTTGGGTGGCCCGTGAGTGTCCTTTGCGGCCCTTCGTTCGTTGGGAAAGGCCACTGTGGGCCCTGAGCTTTTAAATCGGCAGCCAGAATTCTCCAGTCGCAATTACTCCCTCTCCCCCCATTTTGGGAAGTTTTCATGTTTTTCTGAATGATTTTATTAAGTGAAATTAATGCGAGAAATAAAGGAGAAATAAAGCTTATGTGTGTCCCTTGATCCCTTCAAGGACTTCCTAGATAGAATGTGGCTAAAACATTTGGCCAAAGTCTTATTAAAACGTTTGAGCTTTGGACTGGTCTAAAAAAGAGTTTCAGTTCAGGAGTTAACCGGTAGGAAAACTCCAAAATCAAAGAATGTGGCATATTAATGTTTGAATAAGCCAAAGGATCGATTGTAGCTTTTTTGAATCACTTTAGCTTAGGGTTGTTTATTTGTTTTTAAATAGTTTTGACCCCGACTTCAAGTAGGCCTGGAGGTTGACAGGCTGGGAGGTCAGGTGGGTGAAGAAGCCATTTTTGCCTTGTGGGGCTATTTTCTTCCTCTCTAGAACGGCCCCTCCATGAGCACCTGGCAAGGAGTGGCTCTGTATTCGGAGGCAGCCCTCCGCTTCCTTCTCTAAGGAGGTTCACCTGGCTGGGACCTCTCCACCTTGTGCCTTCCAGAAGCTGAGCCTGACCTATGTGATGAAGGTGGCAAACATCGACAAGTTCGAGGAGAAATTGCGAGCGGCCGAAGAGGAGCTGAACATCGACCTGAACGACCGAATCCCCGTCTCTTACAGGCGCAGCAGCTTCTTTGGAAAGTACGGCGAGCTTGAGGGAGGGAGGGAGGGCTTGAATTGCCTCCACCCTGGCAGCCGCTCTTGCCCGCCTTTCTCCCTTCCTCGCAGTTGCTTGTCTGCACTTCGATCTTGGGGTGCACGATGACCAGATAAAGTGCTGAGCACTAATGGCCTATCTTGGAGATGGGATCTAGGATGGCTTCTGCCATGGACCGGCCTGAATTGTCCGGCCCACAGCTGAACCAGACAGCCTCATAATGGAGGCCTGACCCTCTTCTGTTCCTTGTCTTGGCAGTGCCCTCTACACCTTGGGAATGACGGTGGTCAGTGTTGGCATTCTATGGTACATTTTTCGGCTGACTGGCATATCCGGAAGGGAAGGCGCCTTCAGTGCCTTCGTAAGTAGCCTCACTGAGGGGGAGGGGGGGGTGTTTGACATCCTGCAGATGGAGGTGGTCAAACAGAGGCAGCCTGGGGCTCCTCCATCTTTATCGCGGTTGCCGTTGCTGGGTTGCCTGCTGTTCAATCTCGTAACGGGTATGTGCGAAAAGGGAGCCCCTTTCCCCTCTCAGGTGGGAAGGCTGAGCTCCAGGGACTGCCAGGGTTCAGGTAAAGAGTGATTTTGTCCATCACTCCGGCTCAGAGGAGGCTGGATGCGATGCCTGCTGTTTTCAGAGCTGCTCTGCTGCCCCCCCGTCACCGAACCCTTTGAGAGGCAGCACTCTTGGAGTCTGGGGGCTGCGCTCTGCTTCAAGCATGCTTATGTTCAGGAAGCCCCCCTCAGCCCCTCCATCTAAAGTCCCTGCACTTGACTGGGAGGCACGTGCTCAGCGGAAGGAGGGTTGCCGTGGTGACGGGGCTGCCCCCCCGCACGCCCCTGCAGCAGCCAGCAAAGCCCCACCGTGGGTTGGGAAGCAGGAAGTAGCACGGCCTCGGCTCTGTCCTGGGGAGGGGGGGCGCAGGGTTTACGCCGCAGACCCCTTGCTGTCAGCACCTGAGCTTCCCTCCCCTCCAAGCGCCACGACCAGCCAGGCCTCCCCTCCCCTCCGAGCTTGCTGTTTCTCGCTCTCCTTGGCAGAACCAGCTGAAAAGGGCTCGCTTCACAATCGTGGATGGCAAATCCGGGAAAGGGATCAGTTTCAAGGACGTGGCAGGCCTGCACGAGGCCAAGACGGAAGTCAAGGAATTTGTGGATTACCTGAAGGTAAGAGACAGGTCTTGGGAAGCAGGAAGGCCGAGGACGGGGAACTGTTGGGGGGAACTGCAGAGCGGTTTTTGCTTCCCCTAGAAAGGGGCTGGGCCTTTGCGCATCCCGGGATGCTTTCAAACAAAGGGCCTGTAGGAGAGGCGGCAGACTGCCTTTAGCCTCCTGCTGCACCTGTGGGGAAGGGAACAGCGCCTCCTTTCTCGGGGTTCTCTGCTCCATCCCTTCCTTTCGGTTCTAGAGTCCAGAGCGCTACCTCCAGCTGGGTGCCAAAGTGCCCAGGGGGGCCCTCTTGCTCGGGCCACCAGGCTGCGGCAAGACCTTGTTGGCAAAGGCGGTGGCTACGGAGGCCCAAGTGCCATTCCTGGCAATAGCTGGCTCCGAATTTGTGGAGGTGATTGGCGGTGAGTCCTCTTTCTCGGTCGTGGAGCCTCCCGTGGGAGGAGATGCTTTCCGGGGGATTTGAACCGGTTTCCTCATGAAGGCGCTTGTGGGGAAGGTCACTGATCCGCTGCTGCTTCCCACTTACTGATCCCCCGCCATTTCTGACCTTGGAAGGCTTCTGCTGGAGCCCTGGATTCTTTGGGGGGATTGGGTGGCTCTCGAGGGCCTTCCAGACCCCAGAACAAGCATTGGGGCCTTGACGAGCCAGCTTCCGGGGTTGCTCCCTTGGTGCTGCTGTGCCCTCTGCCAGCTGCTGGCAGAAAACTCACCCGGCTGAAAAGGACCCCGCAGCCTGCGGCTCGGTTGAGAGCTGCGAGGGTCCCCAGCAGCAGACGCAGGAACTCTTGAGAGCCCAACCTCCACTCCTTTGACGCAGGCAGCCTAGAAGATGCCTTGGTCAGAGCTCACTCCCGCTTTGCCCACCTGCAGGCCTTGGCGCTGCCCGGGTGCGGAGCCTCTTCAAGGAAGCCCGGGCTTGTGCCCCCTGCATCGTTTACATCGATGAAATAGACGCGGTTGGGAAGAGGCGCTCGACAAACATGTCTGGCTTCTCCAACACGGAAGAGGAGCAAACCCTGAACCAGCTGCTGGTAGAAATGGACGGTCAGTTTTTCATGGCGAAGCATTTGGTTTTGAAGTCCGGGGTCTTTTCTTCCCACCCCACCTCAAAGGAAATTCTCCTCTCCTAACAGCGCATTTCCCCTCCGGCAGGCCTCTTCCCTCCCCACCGCTTTCCCAAGCCGCTGCCCGTTTCCTTCGATCTGGAGGTCTGGGCTTCCCTTCCTTGTCAGCTCTGATGTTTTTCTCTGCTGCCTCTCCTTCGATGGGTGTCTGTTTGCTGGCCAGAAGGGAAGGGGAACACCAGCGCTGGCTGCGTTTGACGCTGCTGGCCAAGGAGGGGCAGCTCATGTCTCCCCCAAGGAAGCAGAGCGATTGACGGGGGTTCTTCCGCCCTGATCCTCTTTCTGCGGTGCTTCGCCAGGACAGTCCCCCTGCTCCTTCCGGCTTTCGGGGGGCGGTGGGGGTGGGGGGTTTCTTCTCAAGGGCTCGGTGGCTTTGGCGAAGGGAGGCCCGTGGAAGGGCTGGGAAGATGGCCGGCCTTCGCTCCGGCTACAGGCTGGTGACAAGGGAGGCCTCCATGGAAGCAGCACCGCATGGACTGAATAAATGTCGGGCCTTACGCCGGCCGCTCGGTCTTCCAGATTGATGGAACTCTACTTGACAGAGTTGTGAGCAAAAACGAATCTCTGCCTTTAGAACCATTTCTGCTCCAGCTGCTTGCGAATGACTCAAGCGGAGGCGTTGGCACGTGAATGCTGAGTCAACTCCCTTATTCCCTGCTCCCAGTATGTTTGGCCGTCTTCGTTCCTGAAACCTCCATGGGTTCTTCTGCTTTATATTTGCGCCTTGCTTTGAAATGCTGCTAGGGCCCTTCGTGAGAGCCCGAGCGTGTAGATAGCCAAGCTGGCGGTGGTCTTTTCCAGACAGATGGGCACAGTAAGCAGGGAGCCTCCTTACTTTGCTGCCCCCTGGATTAAAACTCGGCATCCGCCTTTCCTGAGCTGGACCTTCCAGGCAAAAGCAGCAGGCTTCCGGCAACTGATGTGGTCTGAAATTGTTATAAACAATTTTTATGTAATGAAAAGAAGGACTGGGGTCCAGCTATTCCCCAGAGCACCTGAGAGCAGGACAAGAAGCAACAGATGGAAACCAGTCCAGGAGAGAAGTAACCTAGAACTAAGGAGAAGTTCCCCGGCAGAACAATTAACTTCCAGACGTTGTGGGTGCTCCTTCACTGGAGCTCTTTTTAAGAAGAGACTGGACAGCCACTTGTCTGAAATGGTCGAGGGTTGGACACCTCCAAAGTCCCTCCCAACTCTGCCGTTCTGAAATCTGGCTGTTGTTGAGTGGCGGGGGAAATTGTGGGCTGAATATGGCAATGTAGAGTCCAGAAAGGGCAGTCTCTTTACAGTTGGAGTTGTGTGCAAAGACTGGATGGTATTTTCCCAATCATAACACATGTCTGAGTTCTGTTTTCAGTTGCAGGCAAGTGGCTTAAAGAAGCGTTTCTGTACAAAACTGGTTTCTCACACACACACACACACACACACACACAGGTTTATGAGCACCTCCCTCCTGCAACTTTCTCCCACCTCTTCGTCCAGCATCCACGCTGGACCGTTCCTGTCTTGCAGCTGCGCCCATGGCTCTTTGCCGATCCCAGCTGTTTCTGAGCTTCCGAGTTTCTCTTCCGCAGGGATGGGGACCACGGACCACGTCATCGTGCTGGCATCCACCAACCGAGCTGATATCCTGGATAATGCGCTCATGAGACCCGGGAGGCTTGACCGCCACATTTTTATCGATTTGCCCACCCTGCAGGTACTACAACGGAGGCGGAGGAAGGTGCACCCCTGGATTCTTGAATCAAAAGCCTCCTGCTTTGGAATGCCCTGCTTCCCTTGTTGCGAGTATTCATTCTGAGTCATGTGATCCAGATAAAGCCAGGAGCCTAAGCAATTGGTCGCTCCTGTCCTTCTGGCTGAGGAAGATGGGTCCACAAAGAGAGCGGGAGCCTTCTCCGCTCTCCCTAGAACTGGCCCCGAACTCAGAGAAAAGGGGTGCCCCTCAGTAGCAAGACCCCCGGCTGTGCTGCTCTCTCTTGGGCTCCCCTCATTCCAGGAGAGCAGCAGCTCCTTTTTCCCTTCCCTGGCCAAACTGCTCTTCCTGGTTCTTCCCTGTTTTGGCCTAAAATTCCTCAGATGCCTGATCTGATCTGGCACCAGGAGCTGGAGCTGCGCAGCTGCCCCGAAGGAAAAAGGAGCAGGAAATCCTGGCAGCTGAGCCCCATACTCTAATCAGGGCTATTGTAACCAGCCAAATGAGTCACACTCTGGCACAGGGCCAACCTGATCTCTCTCCCCCCCCCCCATTTCCTTCCTTTCATTCATGCATCTAGGGAAGGGGGAGCACTTATGAGTCTGGATTCGCTATCTTGCTGCTAGCGGTGTGATGGTGCAAAGGCTGGGGATGCACCCAAATTAGCCCAAAGTGGGAGGATGAGAGCCACAGCCTTTGGGGAAAAGAGGGGCGGCCATCTCGGCAGGCTCTTCCCTTTGCTCTCTTGGGGAATAAGGGCATGGCTGGACAGGCAAGGAGAGCGGGGTTGGGGGGGGCTGGGCCTAGAGAAGCCTCGGCCATCTTTGGCTCAGTGCCCAATTGCGCCTGAGGCCTCCTGCCATGGAGCGGCCAAGGCCGTCTGCTCAGTCGGAGACCCAGACAGGCGCTCTGTGCGCTCAAGCCTGGAGCGCCCCGCCCCCCCAGGCCTGTCCCTGGGCCTCTGGGGAAGCGGAGGGTCTGCCCGTCTTTGCCCTCCAGTCCTTGACAGACTCTCCCCTCCCTTCTGGTGGCCCCACAGCAACACATCCGCTCTGCTCTTTGTAGGAGAGAAGGGAGATCTTCGAGCAACACCTGAAGGGGCTGAAACTCTCCCAGCCCAGCAGCTTCTACTCCCAGCGGTTGGCTGAACTCACCCCAGGCTTCAGCGGTACGTGTGGGGAGGGGCACACAAGACCCAGCTTCTCCAAGCCCCCTGCCCAGAGCTCCGGGGATCTTTCCCATTGGAAGAGAGAGCGAGGAGTCCCCTCCGCATTCCCTGCCAGCCCAGCCCCCATCCTGTTGCTGCTGCCACTTTCCTGCTGTCCACCCCGCCTACACACTCCAACTCGGAGCAGATGTTCCTCCTCTTCCCCAGCAACCTCTGCAGTCACATCAGAGCCATCCTAGGGCCACGCCGGGCTGGTTCTCCTGGCTCCCCCTCCCTTCCGGAGAGCACCCTGTGGTTGGGCCCGATTAACGCCTTGCAGCACCTCTGTGTGGGCAGCCAGGCCTGGCCTGCGGTTGGAATCCTGCTTAGGCAGCACAATCAGCAGGCCCGGCTGTCTGCTTCCTCCTTGAGAGGCCTGTTTCTCATTTGCAGAAAGCTCCTCCCAACCCACTTCCAGGTTCCCACTGCAGAAGGCTTGCTTTTCTTTTCCTTTTGCTGAACTTCTTATTTTCTGATGTTTTTAAACATTTAAATGAAATGCCACGGTTGATTTAGAGAAATATCCCTGGATGCTGGTAATGAATGAGGTTTAAATAGAGAAAGAAGAGAAAACGAAGGACTATTGAAGTGGAGGAGATCAGAAATACCTTCCGAGGCAGGGGGGGATTGATGTGGTGTTAGCTGTAAAGAGCCTGTGAAATCCCTCGGCCGCAGAGGCTGTTCCCCAGGATGGGGCGACCCAGATCCAAATTCCCCTTGTCTTTGAACTGGTTGCCATGCTCGGCCTTAAAGAGAGCATGCGCAAAGCCTCGACTCCCTGGAGGAAAAGTCATGGAAAGGCAAACCCATTCCCAAAGACGCATTCTGGTCAATGCTGCAGAAGGGTTTGTAAAAATTATTGTCATCCTCTCATCGTAAGAGATTAGTAAGGAATTAGTAAGGATGCTGGGCAATGGCCGTCTGTCTGTCCATCAGCAGGACAACCTCCAAAAACTGAGCAGGGCCAAATTTTATGGGGGCTGGAGGGGGGGGGGCGCAGCTGTGCGGGCTATTGTCGGCGTCGGCCGGCTTGAGACGGCGAGCCCAGACAGAGCGGCTCCATCGCTGCCCTGCATTGTTCTCCGCTGCCCCGGGCGGGACGGGGGGGGAGGGGAGGGGAGAAACCGGCTGCCAAGAGCGCCGGACGCCAGCGAGGACTGCGCCCGCCCGGCCGAGGGGGCTTCGCGCACCGCTGGAAAGTTGGAGGAAGGGGAGGCGGAGAGACTCCGAACGACCCGGCTGAGCCCCGGAGGAGAAAAGAAGCCCGGGGGGGGGGGAGGTGTTTTCTGGGGAGCCCACCGTGGTGGGAATGCAGAGACACGTGTCGCAAGTGACCCGGGTCTTGCAGAAAGGACCCTCGTGCCCACCTCCAAGCAGCGGATGGTTCCCGGCCTTTCTTCAGTCAAGGAGAATATTTGAAGCTCAGGCTTGAAATGAGGGAGTCCTTGGCTTGTAGCTGAAGTTGGCCTTTTTCCTGGCAGAGTTGGTTTCATGGCCCAAAGCAGACTTTGCGTAGCACTGATGATGTTACCTAGCTGGGTCGTGAGACGTCTGCAAGAAAACAATGAAGCTCGGAGAGCACCAAACACCCCACAATACTCCTTCTCTTCTCTGTGACCCCCCCCCCCTTCTAGCACTGATGATGTTCCCTAGTTGGGTCATGAAACATCTGAAAGAAGAGCACCCAGCTCAGAGAGCACCCAGGACTCCACAGTCTTCCTCCTCCTCCTCCTCCTCCTCATCATCATCTCCCCACTCCCTTCTAGCCCTGATGATGTTCCCTAGCTGGGTCATGAAACGTCTGCTAGAAAGCAACCAAACTCAGAGATCACCAAGGACCCCAGAGTTCTCCTCCTCCTCCTCCTCTTCTTCCTCTTTGCAAACCCCCCTCCCTTCCAGCCCTGATGATGTTCCCTAGTTGGGTCATGAAATGTCTGCAAAGAAACCAACAAGCTCAGAGAGTACCAAGACCCCACAGTCCTTCTCTTCTTCTTCCTCTCCCTCTCCCTCTTCCTATTCCTCTCCCTCCTCCTCCTCCTCCAAACCCCCTCCCTTCTAGCTCTGATGATGTTCCCTAGTTGGGTCATGAAACGTCTGCAAGAAAACCACCGAGCTCAGAGAGCACCCAGGACCCCAGTCTTTCTTTCTCTATGGCAGCGTTTTGTCAAGCTTGGCAAGTGGAAGATAAGTGGACTTCAACTCCCAGAATTCCCCAGCCAGCTTTGCTGGCTGGGGAATTCTGGGAGTTGAATTCCACCCCTCTTTTAAGTTTCTAAAATTGAGAAGAGACAGCTCTTCTCTAATACAAAATCTTTGCCAAAGGCTGGCGAACTGAACTGCCCATGCTGTATGGACTCCTCTCATTCCTGGACAGCTTACAGTTCACAGGCTGTCTCCTTGCCAACCCGAATTATGGCATCTCTTGGGTTAAGCAGGTCATGTGAACGCAGCCATTCGCGCCCCAAAACTTTGGGGGTGGGGAAGGAGGCTTGGCATCTGCGGAGGACCGGAATCCTTGCTTGCTTCGCAGGGAGATCAAAGGTGCAAGTTCAAAAGGCGGCACAGTTTGAGGGAAGGTGCATTTTGCAAATTGCTGCCTAAAAACCACCTGCAGCTTCAAGAAAGCACCTTCTTTCTCCTGGGCGCTGCACCTGGGCCCAGGTGTGCCGCCCGCCGGTGCTTCCCTTCCAGCTGGCCCCTCCCTGCCCAAGGCGGCTTCCCATGACCATTGAGCTAATCCACCCAAGGACGTTCCCATGCTGCCAGACCCTGTCTTCCCCTCCATCCGGGCCAGCTGACCGATAGGCATCAGGTGTGGGCAACAGGTGGGCTGCGCTCGCAGAACCAGTCTGGCAAGGCGTCAAGGGAAGCGGGCAGCCCGCTGTCATTCAACCCCTTGCCTCTGCTTCTGAAAAGTTTCAAGGATTTTTTTTTCAACCTTGGCAACTTTGAAAGCCGGTGGACTTCAACTCCCAGAATTCCCCAGCCAGCAAAGAATTCTGGGAGTTGGAGTCCAGCGGTCTGAAACGTGAGAAACACTGGCTTAACATATGTGTGAACGGAACAAGGGAGTGTAGTGTGTCTGTCCTCTCTTGATGTGGTCTTTCCTCTCTTGATGTGAGTTGCAACTTTCGGAAGCTCAAAAACTGGGGGATTCTGGGAGTTGGAGTCCACCAGTTTAAAACGTGAGGGACACTGGATTAATATGTGGGAACGCAAGGAGGAGAGCGTGTGCCTTTCGTCTCTTGATGGAAATTGCAACTTTCGGAAGCTCAGAAACTGGGGGCATTCTGGGAGTCAGCACCCACCCACCCTCCTAGAGAACGAAATATTTTGGGGAACATTAAAGAGGCAGGATAGAATATTTTCCCTAAAGGAGAAAAGGGGAAAAATCTTAAGGGAGGCAGAAACCCGCCCCAGTTCCCCTGCCCCAAACAGAAACTGAGGAGGCCAGCTTTCAGAAATGCAGATTTGGTAATGCATTCAGAAAGACTGGGTCAGACAGAGACTCCAGATAAGCAACACAGTTAGGCAAGCCAAAGGCTGACAAGATTAGCTCAGACAAACACCTTGGATTTTTCTTCCAGCAGAATGGAGTGAGGGAGTATGTGCCTTTCCTCCCTTGATGGAAATTGCAGCTCACAGAAACTCAGAAACTGGGGGATTCTGGGAGTTGAAGCCAACGTGTTTTAAACTTGGCCAAGGTTGAGAAACATTGCTGTAGATTATTATTTTGGGATGCCGTTGAAAGCCCTGGAGCCAATATCACTTTTTGGGTGAAGATTGAGAAGTGGAGATTCAGGTCTAATTAAATGGACATGGAATCGTTGTGGTCATCAGCTCATTGGGGTGGCTTTCAAAGGCGGGGGGCCTGGATGGCCCAGAATTACAGATTACAGGTAGTCCTTGATTTATTTTATTTATTTTATTTATTTTTACATTTATATACCGCCCCATTCCGAAGACTCGGGGCGGTTTACAGCTT
>JANHFL010002384.1:121028-143117 GCA_032468155.1 Oxyrhabdium leporinum
ATTGAAAAGAAAATTATTTACTTAGTTAAAGAAGCAAATATCAAACACACATGTGTACACACACACACACACACACATCCAAATTTATTACTTCATTACACACAATAAAATACTGGTGCCATCTATGGCCATTGACCGGAAAGAGGTTGGAAAGAAATCCAGAAATCATTTTCTGCAGTGTTTTCTCTACCTTAAATTCTGCCAGATGTTAAATAAAATAAGTTTTGTTACCTTGCGCAACTTGAAAACGAGCCAGTTCTGTCAGCTACATTTCCTTTGCCGTGTCCAGTTACCTGGCTGTAATGTAACCGAGAGGCTCCTGCCTTTCCTTGAAGAAAAAACGCTGCTCTTTAAAAAGCTGAGCGACCAGAGCCCAAGTGTGAGGCGCTTGTGCAAATCCCAAGGCCTCTAGGGAACCCAAAGATTTGCCTTGCAGTAACACAGAGCCCAGGATGAAGGTTTTGGAACGGTAGGCAGGCGAGAAGAAACTCTTAATGGAACAACGAGTAGATTCGCATTCAAGATCGGATCCCGCAAGGGGGGGCTACACGGCCACTATTTCTGCAGACAGGGAAAGGCAGCTAAAGGGACGATGGACGTTGAGACTTAGCGGCTTGGGTGACCAGGCAAAGAGGGCTCCCCCCACCACCACCCCCATGGGGAGGACTGGCTGCCTGGAACTGCCTTCCAAGCTGGGTTGGCAAGTGAGGAGCAGAGGTTACGCTTTGCTTTCTTTCCCTCGCTGGCGTCTCTTCTTACAGTGGGCGATGTGGGTGGGGGCCCCTCTGAGGACCCCGACTCGGCTGCTTAAGCGCCCTCTCGCTCCCCACCGCTCGATGCTCCCGAAGCCAAACGAGAGTCGTTCGGTTTTCTCTACAGGAGCTGATATTGCCAGCATTTGTAACGAGGCGGCTCTCCACGCTGCCAGGGAGGGATACAAATCCATCGACACGATCAGTTTTGAGTCTGCTGTGGAGAGAGTAATTGCAGGTAAGCTTTCCTTTTCCTTTCCTGGCGGGGTTGGCATTCTTGTTGCAGTTAGGGAATGGAGAGCTTTTTCCGCCGCCCCTCCACAGGAGCTGCCAAGAGAAACAAGATCCTTTCGCAGGAGGAGCGGAGGGTGGTGGCATTCCACGAGTCGGGCCACGCCCTGGTGGGCTGGCTGCTGGAGCACACCGAAGCCGTGTTGAAGGTAAGCTGGTTGGCTGCCGTGAAGCTGGACACGCAGAGAGAGACGGGTCAGCTCACCGTTCCTCCTCCCCCTTCCCTGCCCCAGGTGTCCATAGCTCCCCGCACGAATGCTGCGCTGGGCTTTGCCCAGATCCTGCCCAAGGACCAATACCTCCTGACCAAGGACCAGCTCTTCGAGCGGATATGCATGGCGCTGGGCGGCAGAGTCGCGGAAGCCATCACTTTTAACAAAGTGACCACAGGTGAGGAGGGCCGGCCTGCGCAGGAAAGGGCCAGGAAGCGACTCCCAGGGGTAGCGGGGGCCTCCCTTCGGAAGAGATGGAAAAAGGCCCTTGGCCGCCCTTGAAGACTTTCCCAGCGTTGCCTTCGCTTTCACCCTGCCTGTCCTGCTCCAGGGGCCCAAGACGACCTCCGGAAGGTCACCAGGATAGCCTACTCCATGGTGAAGCAATACGGAATGATGCCCACCATCGGCCACCTGTCCTTCCCAGAGACGGAAAGCGGTCCGGGGATTGGACGGCGCCCCTTCAGCCAAGGGCTCCAGCAGATCATGGACCATGTAAGCTCCCCCAGGGGGCTCGAGCTGCGGGGGAGGCAGGACTGGCTCCTTCCTAGTTGCAGGGCTCCTGAAGCGGGACCCCTCTCCATCGCAGCTCCCCAGGCAGGAAGATTGTCAAACTGGCCTAATCCTGCCTCTGGGACGCTCCTCCCGGCTGGGAGCTTTCACCGAAAGATTGGGATCAGTGGCTTCAGCCGGTTGTGGCTCCCGTTCCTTCCACGGGTCTCTTTTTCCCAGGAAGCGAAGTTGCTGATAGCCCAAGCGTACAGACGCACGGAGAAACTGCTGATGGACAACCAGGACAAGCTGAAGATGGTAAGGCCCTAATACAGTTCTGGAGGGCCGAGGAGGCTGGAAGGCTGGCAGAGGATCAGCGGGCGGTCAGTCCCTAACGAGTTGCTCCCTTCTGGCTTCTCCTGTGAGGCTCCAGTGAATCTCAGAGCAAGCATAGTATTAAAGAAAAATATATAAGAACACTCCTGCTTGAAGGCTGGCAAAGAGGTCAGGCCTCTGCTAGGAGGACCTCTCTGCAGCTCCTCCTTTCAGAAGGTGCCCCTTTTGCGCAGGTGGAGCCAAGAAGCAAAGTGGTTTGGAAAGCCTCTCCGGGCCTCGGAAGGCCAAAGAAACCGATAGAGGCCCTCGGAAGTGGACCAGATCCTCTCTTGAGGAGCAGGAAGCTCTCGTCTCCTGCGTACATCTAGTTGTACGAGGCTGCACGGGCCCATGCTTCATCTTTTCTGGGTTAGCAAGGTCTACGGTAGGGAAAGAGAGGGCGAATTCTGCCCCGTGCCATCTCTGACCTGGGCAGTGCCAGAAACTTAAGAGATTGCCAAAGATGTGCAAAACATTTCACATGATGTACCTCTGGAACATCGTCCAGAACAGGCAGGTCTGTGATTTTATTCTGGAACGTCTGGATGTAGATGGTGCAGAAGTAAAGGCAGCTCGTGGTATTCCAGACACACGGCATTCTCAAAAGAAAAGGTGGCAGGTTTGCCCCCTTTTCCCACTGGCAGAGCAATTCCTGCTCCGGGCAGCTGTTTCTGGCTCCTTAGCTGGAACGCATAGGTCAGGGGAGGAGAGTTTTCTAGAGCCAGATTTCCTTGATGCAAAGCATTTTGTGGTTGACCACAAAACTACCCCAATCTTTGGAAGGGGTGAAGGGGCTGACACCTTTCCCCGGAGCTCTGCATTCTCAGAGGGCTTGCTGGGCCCAGTTCTGCCCCGTTGTCGGGGCCCCTTGCTTGGTGCATTGCGGGGCATCGGGTCCCCGTGCCGTTTGTGACTCCTGTGGCGAATGTGGAAGCTTCTGCTGAGGCGCATTTATTTAAGCCTGCCAATTCTTCCTCTCCAGCTGGCAGATGCCCTGTTGGAGAAAGAAGTGATCAACTACGAGGACATCGAAGCCCTTCTTGGCCCTCCCCCCCACGGGCCCAAGAAAACGATCTCTCCCCAGAGCTGGATTGAAGCCGAGAGAGACAAGCAGGACAGAGGAGAGGAAGAGCCGCCTCCCCAGTTGCCGCCCTACAAGGAGGAGCAGGAGCCTCACCTGAGCTACGTTTGAAACCCGATCATGAAGCGAGTAGCCGGTTGCATTCAGGTTTTTCTTCCCAACTTAGAAGTGCTAAGGATGCTTATTTTTGCATCCTGGATCCAGCCCAGCTTGGATGTGGGCAGTAGGCAGGCCAAGCGGTGAACAGTGCCGGAAGCACCATCTTGGAGACCCCTGTGGTTTTGCTCTGAGAGACAGACCCGTCCTTCACGGAACCAACCCAGCTCTCTGCCTGGGGTCTCCTGCTTAGCTGTTCTCGCTAGAACCGTTTGGTTGCCCGCCGATAAGGATATGGTACCCAGCAGCCTGAGTTGACCCCGTCTCTTAGATCCTAGGGCTTTCTTCCTGCTGCTGTGTTTGTGGTGCATGTAGAAACTGGAGGGACACGAGCTTTATCAACACTTCTGGGCGCTGCTGACAGAAAGGAGGACAGGCCTACTTTTGCCTTTAGGAGGTGGTAGTTCCCAGAGGGAACGCTTGTTCACCCGTCCAAAGTAGCGTGTGCCCCTTGGAGCATCATCTCGCTTCCTCCTCTCCTAGTAGACTCCTGGATCACCTTCCCATACACCTGGGTGGGAGGGGGACTCTGACTTGCACACGTGCACTGAGCTATCCCGGTGGACCCTTGCGGTGCAGAGTTGAGAAAAGCAACTATTCTACTCCTGCTACGTCTCCTGTGATCAGCGTCTGCCACCTGGTGGTCTGCTGAGGAACTGCACCACAATTTGTTCTGGTTAAGCCACCCAGTTCCTGCCTGGTGATGTTGGGCATTTCCAAGGGGAACCTGACTATATGCAACGCAACTGAATGGTTCTTGGTGAGGGAGCAAAGGCGGCTGAGAATCGGGGCTCAGCAGCATCTAAAGTGAAGCCTACGCTTGTCTGCAGCCTGGCAACATCTTTGTGGAAATCCATTTCTCAAATTTAGGAACGGCAGCATAAATGAAGCGGGATTTTAGGTTATACACGTGTAATAGTTTACACTGGAAGATCTTGTATTCTGTTTCCAACGGGCTGCTGTATTTCAATAAAGATTTAGAAGTCCTGCAGATCCAAGTATTGTTGAACTTTGGGCGGGGGGGGGGGTTAGCTAGGAAAACCACATTTCCTATCCTGTTCTGAACAATGGATTTCGGGATGACAGACATGATGGCTTTTTGATTTTTCTAGAATCTTCCTCCTCTGCATCAAAAATGGGTTTATTACATTTGTGAGATCATGATTTTGTGCTATATGATCACTATCTTTTTAAACAATTGTGTGTTGTCCAATATTTACACCCAATTTAAAAGAGAATCAAAAAGCTAAGGAAACAAAAAGACTGAACTGCATCCACGCATCCAGCAGCCTCCACTCTGATAAGCAGGGATTAACATTAAACATTCAAGCAGAAAACAATACCCTAATGAAGACATTGACGAGAAGAAAATCACTCCCTCACCCACGCAGCGCGAGCTACTGTATATAAATGGTGCCAATCGTACACCCACCGGCACTGATGATGTTACCTACAGTAGTTGGGTAATCAAATGTCTGCAAGCAAACAACCAAGCTCGGAGAGCACCAAGTTGGACCACGTTGTCCAATTATTTAAAATGCTTTATTACAAATACAAAAAGCAGTTGCTTATTATTTATTGCCTATTTCATTGCTTATTCAGCATGACCCATTGTTTCTGCCAAAATGGTGCAACTGCCTTTAACAATTGCCTGTTGCAGCAGCAAGCAGTGTTTCTTGTTGCTCAAGAAACTCAGGCAGCCCCTGTGCTGTGGGGATGGAGAGAATCCAGTCTCTGAAACTGAGAAAGGACTTTTGCAAAGTGGGTTTTTCATACATGCACCCACAGACAATTTCAACCACAAGTAATACAAGCAAAGCAAAAGGCATTTTATTAAACGGACTCAAATCTTTACAGAATAAATGATACCATGCTGTACTGTTCAATACAGATGATGTGTCAGAAAGCAACAAATCAAGTAATTTTTGCACATCAAAGGAAATAGTTTTGGCTCAAAGGAAAAACATGTTTTCCTAAATTTCTAAAGGGGGCTAACGTGCTAATATTACCTTTATTAAAGTGCTGATAATGCCTAAAATTCTAGGGAACAATGTTAGCTGAAATACAGTGGAGTTCATTTTGCATTTTCCTCTAATGCTAGCCAAGGCAATTCTCCCTAGACCTGGTGTGATAGAAAATGCCTTTTTGCAAATGATCTTGCAGGGTTTTCTAAAGCGCTCTTGATGTGGCCGGCTTGCCTTCTTCACATACGAAGGCTTGATAAAGCGGCAGACCTGTGCCCCAACAACCAGAGGCCAGGATGGCATGGCTTCCAGTTTCTTAGGACCAGACCTGATGCTCCCGTTGATGGCAGTTGTAATTTGTTGCTAGAGGTAAATTAGAATGCCTTGGAATGATGTAGAAATGGCCAGATATCAAAAGACTTAATTCCTAACAGGTGTCTGATGTCTGGCAGCCAACATCACTATGGGTGGGGGTTTTGCTTACACAGTAGCCGCCTTTTCCTTCTTGAACATCTCTGTCTGTTCCTGCCTAAGAAGATAAAAATTATTTTCCTGAATTAGAGCAACATTCCGACAGAAGCAAGTTTTAGTCTCGGGTAACTTTCAATACATGGCCGGGTGCCAAGCATCTCTCTCCCATTCTGTAGTATCTATACCACTATTCCTACATCAGATTCTGTCCAGATACTACAGCCAACTCCCACCTTCTTCGAGAAGCACGTGTATTAAGTCGAGGGGGAGACATCAAGATTAAGAAAAAGGATCTGCTTTGTCTCGGGCTTCATGCAAGGCGGAAACCAAAGATGACGGCTCCTTTAAATTGCGCACCATCCTTGGGACTGGCAAAGCAGGGACTGAAAACAGGAACTGGCAATTCCGCCGCGTAGATTGGCCGGGACGAATGTCGCACTTCCGGGGCGCCTCGGATGCGGCGACGGCAACATATCCCGGCGTTCTTCGCGCCGCCTCTTTCTTTTTCCGGCCGGCCATTTTCTCTCCCGGGAGGTGAGTTCTCAGGCCGGGCCGGCGGCGGGTCCGCATCTGCCGCCATCCGCCCCCCCCGCGCTGCAGAGGCGGCCCCCGAGTCGCGCGGGCGGCCTTCGGAAGGCCTGGCGGCTAAGCTCGCAGGGCGAGAAGGGAGCCGTTGCTCGGAGCGAAGTGCTTCCCGACCCCGAGGGGCCCCGGCCGGCGAAGCCGGGCGGAGGCGTGGCCGACACCAACGCCGGAGCCAAGGGCCGGGTGGGCGAGCCGCCTCCGGGGCTTGGGCGCCGGCCAGGGCCCTCCGAAGCCTCTGCGGGGAGCGTCTGTCCCGCGGCGCCTCTCCGGGGGTGGCAGAGCTCGACGCGGGAGGGAGCTCCCGGAAGAGCCGGGCCTCCGCAGCGCCCGCCCGCCTGCCCCGTTAAGCCCGCGCGGACCTTCAGCGAGCCCCCCGCGGGCGTCGGCAGCCGTGAAGGGGGGCCCGCGGGCGTCGACGGCTGCGGTGCCGGTGGAAGCCCATCGGCGCCGCAGCCTCGGTTAGGCGCCAGGGAGGCGGTTGAAGCGCGTTTCCGAGCGTGCCGGTCGCGGGGCTGGATCCCGCTGCGGGTCTCTGTTCCGTGGCGCCCCGCCTGCCGGGAGGGAGGGGCCGCCTTGATGGGCGGGAAGCCACGCCGGGAAGAGGGGAACCGGCGTCGTCCGGAAGGCGCTTGGGGTAACCCGGCCGGCTCTGCCTTTGCAGGGATCTAAGCCGGCATGGCGCCCAGCCGGAATGGCATGATCTTGAAGCCCCACTTCCATAAGGATTGGCAGAGACGAGTGGCCACGTGGTTCAACCAGCCCGCCAGGAAGATCCGCAGGTGAGCTCGCGGAGCTGAGGAGGCTCCGGCGGAAGGACGGACGGACGGACTCACTCTGCCTACCCCGAAGGGGCTTTGCTGCTACAGCCAAGTGATGAGAATTCTCCGGAATCGCTGTACTTCCTTGATGAGCCCTTGAACCCATAAAGCTGATGGCCGTAGCTGCCCCTCCCCGGCGGAGTGCCTCCTTGCGGCCGCCTTGCTTGGTTTTGCCATAAGGCAGCTTCAGAGGTGATAGGCGGGCTTTGACGTGGTCCTTTCTGTCGCTTTCCCCCTCAGGAGAAAAGCCCGCCAGGCCAAAGCCCGCCGTATTGCTCCTCGCCCGGTATCTGGGCCAGTTAGGCCGGTCGTGAGGTGCCCCACCGTGCGATACCATACAAAAGTCCGTTTGGGCAGGGGATTCAGCCTGGAAGAGCTGCGGGTGAGTGAAGGGGAGGCAGGGGAGGCGTGGGAGAGAAATACCTTGGAGGGGCGGGGGAGAAGAAACTGGGCTGCCTGGTCCCAGATCGGTTGAGAGGCTGAAATTTCTCTTCATATCAGAAACTCCCTTGACCGGTTTTCTCGGTCTGCCAATCCCTCTTTTCGGAGAATCTGATCAACTGAGCGAGATCTTGCAAGTGAGTCTCAATAAGCCATTTGCTGCCAGGCCTTTACAGTCAAGTGATAACACCACAAAATACCTTGCCAGCTTGGTGGTGGTGGTGCTCTGAACCCTTTTCCGGTTGATTACTGTCCTGCCTCCCCAGAAGGAGCAGCAGTTCAGACTTGCCTTGACTTGAATCCTTTGTCTACGTGACTCTCCCCAGATGGCTGGTATCCACAAGAAATTTGCCCGGACCATTGGTATCGCGGTGGACCCCAGGCGCCGGAACAAGTCTACCGAAGCCTTGCAGGCCAACGTCCAAAGGCTGAAGGAGTATCGCTCTAAACTCATCCTCTTTCCCCGGAAGTCTTCTGCGCCCAAGAAAGGAGACAGCACGGTGAGAACAGAGTCTGTGTGCAAAGAACCTTTTTGCCTGCAGCTTTGCTGCAGCAGAGAGCACCTCGTGAAGCACCTTAGAAATACTGTTTCCTCTTTTCCTTGCTTCTATAGGCAGAGGAACTCAAGATGGCCACACAACTCTCTGGACCAGTTATGCCCATCAAAACCGTAAGTGACCCTCTGGATTTACTGGATCTTTCCTCAAACATTGGTTGCTAACCAGGAGGCGTTTCCTGCTTTTATGGAAGTTTTGCCTTCGGTGGTTCTGTCAGGAAGATGGGCTTATGTGCTTTAGACATACTCTTTCTCCCCGAGCATTGGAATGGGGTGAGGTGCACGAGGGGATTTAACGCAGATGTTGGACGCTTAACTTAGGCGCCGGGTTTTCAATATTTATGGTCTGAATTGATACGTATATTAAGTTATTTTAATGGCTGATTGGGAGCTGCCCAAAGTTGGACGGATGGCTGTATAAATGTAAATAAATTTTATTGTCGCACTAAGTTTCATAGCTTGTACTTGATGTGAAGAAGCAGTTTCGCTGGGTTTAATTCATTGGAATTAAACATGCCCACATCGTGTTTAGTTCGGTAGATCTCTGTCCTTATACATATATATATATATTTCTTACATTGGCTTTCATGATTGCAATCTTTTTCTTTTGGTCTCCTTTCATGGTTCTGATTCCTTAATTGGGAAGCAGTTATCAGAACCGTGCAGTTCTGCAGTTAAGTATTTGTCAGCTGGACAGCTTCTTTTCAGTCTCTTCGCCATATTTAAAAGCTTGGGAGCTGTGAAGAGAAATATTTTCTGGAGAATTTTAATGCCGAATATGGCTGGACCCAGTCAAGCCTGCCACAGAGAACGTCTTGCAGGCAGTGTGAGCAATTGTGCTCGTAGAACCAGGCCCAGCCGGCCGGTTGAGCTGTGAGTGACTGTTGCAACTCTTCCCTTTTGTAGGTCTACAGAAAGGAGAAGGCCCGTGTTATCTCGGAAGACGAGAAGAACTTCAAGGCCTTTGCCACTCTGCGCATGGCCCGGGCAAACGCTCGGCTCTTCGGCATCCGGGCTAAGCGAGCCAAGGAAGCAGCCGAGCAGGACGTGGAAAAGAAGAAGTAAACCGCTTGGACAGATCGGTTCAATAAAAAGAGAGAGATTTGCCATGATGGGGTCCTCCTGTGTTTGGCTGCAGCCGTGGAAAGTGGGGCGGTAGAAGGGTTGCCCCAGACACCGGGGGCTTTTGCCTTCTTCAGTGCAAAGCCTGTCAGCAGCGATGGACTCGGTGTGCTTTGCGCTTGCGGGCAGTTTTGAGTTGGAAGAGTGCAGGTAGTTGGGGGGCCCTTACTATTATCTGGGGGGCTGGGAGCAGGGCCGGCTTCGGCATGCTTGGCGAAAGCGCCCCTGGAGGAGGAACGGGCATTTTGTCCTGGATAGTCACGTAAGATTTCGCTGCCCTCGAGAGGAGCCTGCAAAGGGCCAGAGGGGAAAAGTCAGAGTCGCATGGTGACGGTTTGGGTGCTTTTCTCTGCGTGTAGAAGTTCAACAGTCTCTCCAAGTGGGATCCAGAGCTGCTGGGTTTTTTAAAATTCTCCTGAGATGTGCCCCCTTCACCCCTCGTGCGTTACATTGGCAGGGTGGAATGGCGACCGTGGTCACTTGGTAGAAGCTGGGCTTAGTTGCCAGTCCTGAAACTCCCGCTGGGGCTCTTGGGCAGATGGTTGTGTGCCCGAGGCGACTTGCTCTTTGGGGAGCGGAAGTGGCAGATTGCTTAGAAAGTTTGCGCTCCGAAAGGCTGCCAGCATCTTTCAGCAATGCGGGGCCTTTCGTGTGGGCGGCTGCTTGGGCATCTGCTGTAGGTAGAGCTTGACAAGGTATAAGCCAAGAAGTGACATTTATGCTTCCGAATAAGGTTCGGGTGGGGAGCCAGGCTGGGACATCTGTCACTGTTGAATAAGATGCTAATGTCTTTGGCCTCGGTTAGGGCTGCAGAGGCAGCAATCTCCACACAGGGGCAGCAGGCTGCCAAGTTGGGAACTTCCCAGCAATCGCCTGCCCACCCGCTCATTCGGATCCGGAGGAGCCCTTGGGGGGGGGGGTGTGTGGAAGCTGCAGACCGTAGCACTCTCTTCATGCTCTGAACTCGTCCAACTGGCCTGCCCTTAGCATGTCATTTTGCATGATTCTAGTGTGGTTGAGCAGAGCAAATTCTACTGATGTTCCCCAGTTTAATATGTGCCCCAAGATTGTGATATAGAACAGGTTGGGGGTCTCTCGTTCCACAAACCAGGTGTTTGCAATGCAGGAATGTACCAGCTTTCGATATATCTTGGGAGCTGCAAGACCTTCAAAATGAATGACCCCTGGGTCCCAGGATAACCCCTCCCAACTGAGGGTAAGCGGCCAAGCGTTCAGAGACCATCAAGGCAGACCATTTCCTCCCTAGTTGAGCTTTGGCAGGGAGAGTTGGAGTCCACCTAAACTGCTATGGTTTTAAAACTTTGAGCAAAAAAAGAGATGCCTTGTTACTGCTGTGGAGCCTAGGATCCATTGCCCTGGGCAGATGGCTTAGCAGGCCCGATCCATCCGTCACCTGATCTTGGTGTACGTTCCTTTGCATGCGTCCCTTTCTAGGCCTCTGTGCTAGAAGCAACAGAGCGGTTCTGGAGAAAAGTTGGACAGGAGAACTCCCGGCTGTTGGGCAATCCGTGTCAGCAGCAGGCCTGGAGAAGCAGTTGGCAGGGGAAAGTGTTCCCAAGCCTTCCCCAGGAAGCAGCCAGTGATGCCAACTGTTCTCCTTGGAGACAGGACATTCTCCCTCCGCTCTCTTAATGGCTCTGGGCCAAATAGCCAGATTCCTGGGCGTCGGCACAGACAGGAAAGTCCAGTGACACCTTCCTGGCTTGCGAAAGCTGCCAACCTTAGAATGTGTGTAAACGGCCCCCTCATCCCAGTGGCACCTGATGGGAAGGCCATCCTGGTAGGTAAACCCTCCACACTTGGAGCACGTTGGATGGTTTCTTGTTCAAGAGGGAACGGGGAACGTGCTGCGCAGCTGGGACTTCCTCTGTCGACGGTCACCTTGTCCTGGTCAGTTTAGTCCCATGGCCTCAGGACTAAAGGAAAGGGTTGCCCAATCCGTTGTCCAAACAGCTGCTCAGATGCAGCAGCTCGTTCTCCCCGGGCGCCCCAGGTCCTCTGATCTCGGCCCCCCTCTGCCCTCTGAGAGGATGTGATCAGAACTGATTACAGGATTCCTTGTGGCAGGAGAGCCTTGTTGGTCTCCAGGAGCCAAAAGCCAGAAGGAGGTTGGTTGCTTCTTTTCCAAGTCACCAATGGGATTCAAAGGCAAAAGCTTCTGAAAGATTGCTTAGTTAGGAAGGGACTCCAGATATTTTGCAGGATTCCTGTAATGGCACTCGGTGAAGTCCTTTTGCAATCTGCAGGAGTCTGGAAATGGGCCAACCTTGCTACTGGCGCTCAAGGCTCACCAGCTAAAGGAGGATGGGGAATGGGGCTGGCTAAGGAAGGCTCTACAGCCACCATAGCTCACAGATTGGTCGTGCTCAGACGACGGATGTGTCTTAGCTGTCAGGAGCAAATCCCAGTTAGGGGTTAGAAGAACATGTTTGGTCTCGGTGGCTTCAAGCCAGCCTTGAGCCAATCGCGACGCCCACAGCGCAAATACAAACCCCATGTTCCAGAGTTCTGGGGATGCGCAAAGAGTTCGGACCTCTCCATTGTGTCACTGCAGAACCCCTGAGCACGCCAAAGGCCAGAAGCCCATCGAGGTGAAGGCACTCTCCAGCTGCGCGCTCTGCGCATCATTTTACATGTTGAGAGTGGTATTCAAGTTGCCTGGTTGCACTGCTTAAGATCCAGCCAGCAGAACACTCAGCCTTATTTTAAGCCCGAGATCGCGATGGTCTCGGAGTGCTTCCATGCTCATATGTGCCAGGAGTCACGGCAGGTGTGGAACGGGGCGGGAAAGGAAACGGTCCCTGAGGTGCCCTTCGGAGAGCAACTTGTGGATTCAGGAACGACCTTCAGATGACGGAGCACGGCAGTAAACATAAAAGCAAGGTTGCAGACTGGCAAACCTCCCATTATGTGAAAGAGGAAAAAAAGCAATAATGCACAGCATCCACAAAAGCCAGAACACTTGAAGAGTGACTCACAGTGATCTGTGGCTGAACAGATAAAATATTTCTCAAGAGTGAAATGGTTTGGTTCAAAAAATTCTGAAATAAGCAGAATCCGTCTGAGCTCACTCAGCGCACAGAGGCTCTGGTTTGGGTTTTCTGATTTGTTTCATTTGGGAGTTTTGGACGGTGGGAGGATGGGTCCAAAGCCAACCATGAATTATGCTGTCCTTGTGTTTTAAGTCTTGTTGCCTATAAACTCATCACTTGGCGTTTTTTCTACACTTTAAAGAGCGGCAATCCAAGGGCCAGGGCATATTGAGGCAAGATCTGCTTCCTTGCCCCTTATTTCAGAGGGTGGGCTTAGCTGGGAAGTGCCTGCCTGTGGGGGGCACAGCAGAGCACCAGGGGGCTGCAGTGTTGATTTTAGAGTTATCCTCTGGGCTCAAAGGCAGAGTACAAAACATTGTATCGGGAAGGACCAACACTGCTATGACAATGGTTTTATGTTGCTCGGGGCAACCAGGTATGTGAGTTCACAATGCTGCATCTGGGGGAACATCATCCAAAGAGGAAGATGGCAAATTGGCCATAAAAAGCACCCCCAGGCACCCGGCCTCAGAGCGTCGGCTCCTCCCCTCCCCTCCTGAAGGGTGGATGGAGCAATAAGGCCACTGATGAAACCATCTGTCTGCAGAGCCCTCCCTGGCCAGACGGAGGCTCCCCCCCCCCCGCCTGCCTGGCGCAGTGGCGCTTGCTTCTGCCTTTCCAGCCGCCCTGGCTAGTTGGGGGTGACGGGGGCTCCCTGCAGCCTGAGACAAGCCTGGCTTAGGACTGACCTAATCTTCAGGTGGGCAGACTGCTGCCGAAGCTGCTCTTTGCTCTTTGCTTGCCTTGCCTGCCTGCCTTAACTGCTCCTCTTGGAGCTTGATCCTCCCCAAGCCTGGCCTATGAAACTCCTGCCTGGTTTGGGGCCATGGGATCCCAAGTGCAGCTGAAGAGGGTCAACGGAAGCTGAAGCCTCCACGACTAGCAGCCCACAGAGTAACACCGCCTGCAGGAGGAAAACAATATTTACCACTTACAGGCAGGTTGGAAGTATTTCAAAGGCGTATCTGCATTAATCTTTTCTTCTTTGGCTGTATAAGATTGGTTATTATTATTATATACACAACTGTGAAATCACAACTGCCGGTTCTTTAGCTGGTATTGGCCTTGATTTGTGCTGACTTCTTCCCAAA
Source organism: Oxyrhabdium leporinum (assembly GCA_032468155.1). Classification (NCBI taxonomy): domain Eukaryota; kingdom Metazoa; phylum Chordata; class Lepidosauria; order Squamata; family Cyclocoridae; genus Oxyrhabdium; species Oxyrhabdium leporinum. The sequence continues at coordinate 134,549 of JANHFL010002384.1, forward strand.
AACCTAGGCCGTCGAAATTTGGCGTAGTGTACGTGTGGATCCAAGCAGGGCGGCCATTTGCGACGGGCAGATGGAAATGTTGTCAATGCCCAGATTTCCTAAGTGCTGCCCAAAATGTTTCTGTGTGGCACTCCGTGTGCCAATAATCACCAGGAACACCACAGCTGGTTTATGCCATAATCATTCAATTTCAATTTTTTAGCTCTTGATACTTTGTGATCTCCTGGAATTCTTTGTCTTCTATTCTACTGTCTCTGGTATTGCCATATCCATTATCCACACCTTCTTGTTTTCAACTGCAGCTAAATCTGGTGTGTTATGAGCCAAGACTATCTGTTTGTATTCACAATATTTTAATCTGCTCATTCCCAACTTCCTTTTCTCACCAATTGTTTATTACTGGCATATGTGATAATTTTTACAGATGTTCCAATGAATAGTTTTGGAGACTGTGATGTCATTGTTTATTATCTGTGTGGTTTTCTTGCATGAGCTGAATGTACAATCTACTGTTTCTTCAATTTTGCACAATCTGCACATTTTAATATTTTTATGATTGGTCACACAGTCAGCCAGATGTTCAAACTGAATTTGGCATTTTTGTCCACCTATTGAATCCTTCCCAAGTATCTGAGATAGGCAGAAGTGGCTGATGGTCTTAAAGGAACCATTGCAGAATGTAAGCTGTTTCAAATGTGTATTTATTATTTATTGTGCATTTATTGCTACAGCTGCTGTGCTACGCCATTGCCAAAGACACACAAACCTCAGTACAATTACCGATGCACATAATGTGCTAGTATTCAGGGGTAGCCTGATCTCCCATCTCCCAAATGCCTTTTGGTGAAGAGCCCTGTTTCGGTGGTTCCCCCAAAAATGTAGCAAGAGGGTGGGATACAGGATGCCTTGGCAGGGACAAATGAGGTGAAGCCCAGAACCGACAGGCCAGGACTGCTGGAAGAGGAAGGTGAAAATTGTTCCTGCTTTCAACTTGAAGATTGTCCATTCTGCCCTTCAGGCAGGACAACACAGAGGGACGGGTTCCTGCCAGGAGGGCTCTGCTCACCAACATCTCCCAACATCTTCCACAAACAAGTTTCAGGTGAGGAGTCTCACCTGATTTCCCGGAGCCTCTCAGACACAGAACTTACCAAGCAGCGTCAAGAAGGGCATTGTGGGTAAATGAACTACCGCAGGGCACCGTAAGGAACCCATTTAGATTTCAGGTTTCCTAAAATGTAAAAAATGGTAGCTGAGCTGAGGTTAGTTTTGTCTCTAATGGCATCACCAGCCAAGGTAGTCGGAAGATGGTGGAGACATCAAGAGTGCAAATTGATCGTGCAAAGAAACGGAGCAGACTCGGAGAGGCTAATTGACCCTCAGAAGAAGCGATTGATTGCTTATCTTCAAGTCAAGCTAAGGGTCAACCACCGAGGCAAGCCTTGCGCTGGACTGGCTCGGTTCCCCACTACATCTTACCAGTGCTAAGTGCAGGACCGGCGCCCCTCCCTCGCACCGGGATCTCGTGCCTGCAGCTTCGGGGAGGGGGCTTGGGGGGGGGGGCGCAAACGGTTGCTTGGAAGCGGAACCTCAGAGCAACCCAACTGCCTTGTTTCCGCCAGAGAAATGCCAAACGAAGAGCGGGAAAGTGGGGGAGGAATGGTACTGCCTTCCGCAGGAGTTTGGGGCAGCGGCTGATGGGTTTGGGGACGCCCCGGGGCCGGGAGGGAGGGAGGCGCGAGCACCGGATGGTCCGGACTGGGGAGACCCCAAGGCTGCCTCTGGGCAGCGCCTTTGCCTTGGCGCTGGGCTGCGCTGCCCGGGAAGGGCGGCGCCTGCCCTAAGCGCGCCTTCGCCCGGGTGGCCAGCCGGCCGTCGAGAGGGAGCGCGGGGCGTGCCCGGAGCGCTCCAGGGAAGGATGTGAGGCGCCAACGCTCCTCGGGCGCCGCTCCGCCTCCCAAACGTGCGCGGTCGAGGAGAGGCAGCGGCGGAACCGGGGCTTCTGGAGCGCGAAGCGGCGGCTCCCCCGGCGGCGCCGGACCCCCCGGCCAGCCCGCGAGAGACGGATGGACGGGCTCCCGAGCGTCGGCGAACCCGCGCAGCTGCATCTGGTGAGAGCGCAGGGCTCTGCGCGTAAGGCGGCGCGCGGTGGGATCCAGCCGGGCCAAAGTGGGCTGCCCCCCAAGCCCCGCACCGGCACGAGCGGGGGGAGGCTCCCTGTCTCCATGGCTGGCCAGCGCGCGAAGGGGTTAACGCCGCCGCGTGCAACGGAGTCTCGGGCGCAGCCAGGCTGGCGAGGCGGCGGCTCCGCGCCCAAGCCCGACTCTCCGGCCGGCTGCAGAAGCGGCGAGCCCGGCGTGGGCGGCGGCGAACTGGGGGCGGCTTCGCTCCCTCTCCCGCCCGGAACTTTCAGGCGGCGGCCCGAGGGCGCCCCACACTCCCCTCTCCCCGAAGTGCCGGGTAGGTAGCAGGCTGGGCAGTGGGCGCAGGGGAGGCGGGAGCGGGCTGGGCTCCTAGTCTCGACCGAAGGCGCGTCCGGCACCTGCCGGCGCAGGGCTGCGGCAGGGGCGGCTCCGGGCGGGCGGGGATGGCGGGCGTCGGCGCCCATCCGAGCCCAGTGGCTGCGCTGTGGGCTGGCAGCACCGGGGTTCGGTTCAGCAATGCAGGTTCCGGACAGGGGGCCGTCAGTTCCAAGACTGGAGCCCCCGCGCATGTGGTGATGCCCAGGGCAGCCGTGGGGTGCAGCAGCCTTGGTTACCCAGTCTTCCTGGCTGCCTGGAAGGAGGAAAGGCTGGGTGGTCCCGGGGAGCTGGTCGTCGGGAAGTTGTCTGAATGTTATTTGGTTGCCAGGAAGGATTCTTGCCAGGGAAAAGAGTCTCATGTCGGAATGGGGCTTCTGAAGGCTCTGAGAGCGAGAGGCTGGCATTTCTGCAATGGGCCCAGTTTGGTCAGTACAGGAGCAGCAAGGGCAGAAGAAATAATTCAACAAAGATAGTTTGGTTTTAACCTCGGTTGGGGCCTTTACTATGTTGGCTGAGCCCAGCCACTTTGCTTAGGCGATAAATTGTCATACTTTGTAAATACCGAACCTGGATTCATTCAGTGGTCGTACATAGCTAGTGTGTTGTAGAAACTCAGCCCCAAAGTTTAGTTCATAACTTGCTTTCCTGCATCCTTCCTTAGTGAGTCTTAATCTCTCTTGATTGATTAAAATGCCACTTATAGGGATGTGCTACTTTGGCAGCAGAACACATCAGCACATGCATGATCACGAATGTGCTGGTGGATGATTTGATGACGTCACTTTGTGGGACCCGGCAAAAGATCCACTCATCCAGTTTCCTTCCAAATGTGTGGAATAGTGTCCACAATTCCCAGGAAGACCAGGGGGACGAAGGGGCATGTGGGGAAGACAGTGGTCCACTACCCAGAGCCACTGACAAGGCGAGGCATCAATTAGAGGAAGAGCCCCCTGCTCTTCTACCCAGGAGACCCCCTCCCCTTCCTGGAACTGCCATGCTTGCTGTGCCAGAAGTGCCCCCCAAAGGCCTCTTGTCAAAGGGCTCTCCCACCGGTCCCAGCCCAGACCGGTTGCAGGCCTCCACGGGAAGGAGCCGGGATTGTGCGCACGGCTCTCCCCATCCTCAGATCAGAAGGTCAGGCAGAGAAGCGTGGACGCAAGCTGAGTTAGGATTGTTGTAGAGTGTAGCTGGGGGCTGCTTGTGGTGGGCCCATGGCCTTGGCTTCTGGCCTCCAGGGCAGGCCCTGGACGTCACCAGCTGTGTTGGTCCCACCTGAGCAGTGGGGCTCCCTGCCATGTCCCCCTCTTAGCAGCTGCATCCTGTTTCGAGAGCCAGGCACATGGGCCTCCCTTTTGGGCTTAGATTATCCAGAGACAAGAGAGAAAAGGAGGCAGGGAGAGGAAGGCAGCCACCACGGCAGTTGCTCTTTAGCCTTTCCGGGAGGGGGGGGGCAAGGCGGACTCTCCTGCCCCAAGAAGGGCTGCCTGGCAAGCTACTGACCAGCAGCACCTCCAGGTGTGTGCATTGGCCGTGGCATCAAAGTCCTTGGGTTTTGCCATTCCTGTGAGGTGCAGAAATGTCAGGATTCTGGCTGCATTTGGCTGGGTGGAAGGATTCTTGTCAGGAAAAAGAATCTTTCCACACAAAAGACAAGTTCTGGTGGATTAAATGAAAATACAACCAGGTGGAACCGTGGATGGCAAAAGGGCAGATCCCAAAATGCTTTTTTGAGGAGCAGCTGAAGGTTAGCAGGACCCGATACTTCCGTTCTACTGTTTCTGGCACAATCCGGGCTCTCGGCTAGCCAAACCAGCTTCTTGTAGGCAGCTCCTTTGCCCAGGCGCCCAGCGGGTAGCAGGATGCAGTCACAGGGTCCCCCCAAAGGGCAGTCATGTGTTGAGGGCGACCGAGAGGTCTTGGGCTGCCCCTTCATTCCCCTGTGTTTCTTCTGGTACCTGCAGGCCAGCCTCTTCCTGGTCAGGCCAGCCCTTCCGCCAAAGAGCAGGGAGGCTCCGTGGGAAGCTGCTTCCTCTCCAGAGGCAGCGCACCTGGGCGTCTCAGTGCGGTAGGCCCCTCTTCTGCTGGCTCTGCTGAGGGGGAAGCCTCGCAACCCAGGACGCCTGCAGGCAAGAGAAGCTTCTGCTGCTGGGAAGCAAAAGGGGCTCCCTCCTTTCCCCGTCTTCACTTCTTTGGCGGCCAGAAAATCGAGGGGTCCCCACCCCCAGACCCAATTTCAAGAGAAGCCAGGCACGGTGGCTCCCAGGTGCCAGCAGCAGCGCAGCTGAGTGGGAGCAACATCAGGGAAAGGAGGAAGAACAGCCACCGCTGCTGAATTTGCTCTGAGAGAACCTCTTAATTAGCCTCATTTGGCAGCTCCCCAGCAGGCACCAGCGCAGACCGAGGAAGCGGGCATTTGGCACTTGGGAACGCTCTGAGCCGCCAGCCTCTGAGCGTCATCGGGCTCCGCAGCTGCCAGCCCTACCGCCCGCCCGCTCGCTCTGTGGACTCGGGCCGGGCCTCAGTCGCCTGCCGTGCAGCCCGCTCTCCCCAGGCTCCAGCCCCGCTCCCGGCCAGAATGAACGAAATCCTGGACCCGGCCAACCTGGGGGTCGTCTCGGCCACCTGTGTCTCCAAGGTGGAGCTCCGTGTCTACTGCAAGCACCTCCTTGACCGGGACACCCTCAACAAGTCGGACCCCTGCGTCGTCCTCCTCATGCAGTCCCAAGGACAGTGGGTCGAGGTAGGCGGGGAGCGGCTGCAGGGAGGGGGGAAGGGAAGCTGGGTGGGGGCGGCTTGAGACGGAAGCAGGAGGAGGGCAAGCTGGGCAGGACCGTCAAGGGGAGACCTCCGCTGCCAAAGTCCCAGCAGCGGCTGTTTGCCTTCTGGGCTCGGCCCCAAACACGCAACTTCCCTCCGTCCTTTCAAGCAGCTTCCCAGCTCAGGGTCCTTCCAATCTGCCGGAGGGAAGTTCTCACCCCCCCCCATAAGCAGCGGTCGTTCCCAGCTGCTCAAATGCTGTGCCTGACCTTTCAGCGGGTTAGGAAGGTCTGCTCCAGGCCCCCCCTTTCTCCACAAAGGAGGGGCGGGTTTGTTGCGTCCCCATCGGCCACCCTTGGCCCCGGGTGAAAGTGTCTGTCCTTGCAAGCACTGGAGATGGTCGGCCGGCCTTTTAGGGACACCTGCGGGAGACTTTCTAAAATCCAAGCATCTTCTAGGGACAGGCCGAGATGCTCCTAGCTGCCTGTTTTGGGGGGCCAGGTTTTAAGACCAGCGAAAGGACTCGGCTGCCTTTCGCTTGGATGTTGGGTTGGGTCTCTTTGGGCTTGTGGGCAAGGATGCCGGTTTGTTTCTTCCTTTAAAGGAAGTCCTGAGGATTGGGGGTCCAGAAGACTCGAGAGATCTCAGGGTGGTGGCTACCCTGTAGGCAAAAGCAGGTCTAGCGCAGTGGGGCAGAGAAGGAGAACTGGGCACAGACCAACTGCCGGCTTCCACCAAAGAGCACAAAGAAGGGTCTTTTCTCCCCCCCCCCCCCACCTCACCCGAGAAAAGATCTGGCCCAGGAGGGTGTTGGTGAAACACGGCCATGAAGGCAGGTCCTCTTCCTGATGGCTTCCACTGGCCGGGGGAGGGAGAGCCCTCTGCTTCCCTAGACGAAGGCATCAGCGTTTTCACCGGAATGAATTCGTGGCTGATTAATTGATTAGAAATTAGATATTAAGGATGCCTCTATTTACATGTGTGCAAAATATACGCATGGTGCATTTGAAAAGAAGAAAAGATGTGAAGGAACAAAGTAGAAAGTCTCTCAGGAGGATGCGTAACACCTTCACACTCAGCAGCACATGCATAAAAGTATTTAAGGGATCTGCCCAACTCACTGCCTGCCATCAGCTCCTGTGAGCTAACGGACTAAGCCAGCCGGACGGAGTGAGCTTTGCAACTTGACCAGCTGCTCCGAGAGTTTTCCCTTCCTCCCTGAAGGTGGCTTGGCTTCCCCCCTGGGCTCCCCGGGAGGGATTAGCGCTAGGGGTTCCTTGCTGTTGAATAGGTTGGAGGGCCGAAGCTGAGGCCTAACAGAGATGCAGATGCGGAGGTGGCTCTCCCTGGCCGAGCGGGAGCTCTCTCGGGCTCCTCCAGCCACAGGGGAAGCCGGTTCTGCTCTGAGACCCGTAGTGAGGATGCACGCAACTGGCCCTCGCAAGGCCCCTCAGCAGCCGATCCCTGCTGAAATGCACCGAAGCCATTCAGCAGCTCCTGGAGGCTGACGGGGCAGAAGGCTTCCTTGGAATCGCTCCGTCCCTGCACTTAGGAGAGCCGGGCTCTCACGTCTGCTGCTGTTGCCGGCCGTGAACTGGACAGAGCTGGCCCTCCCAGCCTCCTTCCCCAAGGCCCGAGAATCCTGCCTAACACCCAGTTTCCTACATCAGAGCCCTGGGTTGAGGCAAAGGTTCTTGCCACAAGCTGAGACTCCATGGCTCCCCTCGGTCTCCGGCATGATCCCCAGGTGCCCACCTTCGGCCTGGGCCTTGAGTGCCTCTCACCTGCAGAGGGGCCAAATCCGGTCATTTGAACCAGGGTTTCTGCAGGGCAGGCGCATCGTGGACATCTTCCCCCTCCAGTCCCACAGCATGGCTGAATTTGCCTGGGAAATCTCCTCAAAGAGGGGAAACCGTGCTCCGGCTCGAGCTTCGGGCTCCCTGGCCTTGGGGCCCGGTGGCAGGAAGAGCATTGCCTGGTTACTGGAAGACTGGCTTCCTCCTAAGATCTCTAGCCACGTTCAGCTCATCAAGTCAAAACAGATAACCCATGAACCAAGCCAGCAAAGCAGTCACTGGAAAGGAGATTCGGCTGTCATCAGATACCACTCAAATCCTAGTTTAACGAGCAACACCAGAGACACATATGTGCACCACAGAGTGTGCTAAAGGCCTGGCAGCCTGTGGTGGCACTGGGCATTTCTCCCTCGCCTGAAAGTGAACAATAAAGTTTGCCGAGGAAAACTCCCCGGTGCACAAAAGCACCATGAGCTAGTATTGCTGTAAATAATTTCAAGGGGAAAAGACCCAAATCAAGCCACAGGAGTGGGCAGAGGCCCATTCGCAGCACAAAGTGGGCTGATCCAGCCACCGGGATCTTGCCCTCCCCAGGCTGCCTTGGCACTGTCCCCGAAGCGAGCTCCCCAAGCCACGGCAGTCACCCCCTAAATCAGGGGCCCCCCGCCCTCCCATCGGCCTTGTTGCTCCACCCTGTCCGGATCCCCGTCCCTGTCTTGTGTGCATGTGGCAACGGCAGGAGGGCTCTGCCAGGACTGCTGGTTGCCCCAGTCTGCCCGCGATCCTCCTCCCGCTTTCTGGCATGTGGCTCTTTTGCCAGCCTTCGGGGGCAATTGCCTGCAGCTTCCAATACTCCTTAGAGGTGAAGGTTTCCCTCCCCCTCTGCTTGAGGCCCCAGACAACAGGGACTGGCACCCTGTGCTAAGCTGGGCAGGCCAAGAGACAAGCCGAAAAGCCTCCCCCCCCCCCCAGCTGGGTCTGACGAGGGCCTTTCTGGGGGGCAGGAGGAGCCTGGCTCCCCACCTGAAGGGTCCGGCAGAGGCTATGCAGGCAGGGTCTTTGGCCCCCGGTGACACCGAGGAGCGCACAACCACCGGCGGCACTCGTGGCACCCATGAAGCGTAAAAGGGGGTGTTTTGGGAGGGCTGCTGTGGTGCAGAGGCTGGGCGGGGTCAGTCCAGACTTTCAGCTCCCTGCTTTGGGGTGCAGTTCCCACTGCCTTCCCCTGGATGGGGGAGCAGAGCCCCAGCGCTCGGATGTTTCTTGGGGAAAGGGGAACCCACAAGCAAGCCGCCTTCCGTGGCCGCTCTGCCGCTGAAGCCGAAGCCCGGCAGAGCAAACCTGAGAAGTTGGCAGAAGCGCCAACAGGCGATGCACACAGCGACTTCCTTTGCAGGGTTGCGATGAAAGGGATGGTGGCTAGGGTTGAAAATCAGCTTGGCTTCTCTGAAAACAGGTGACATTATGAAATGTGGACTGGATTGTATATTCAGT
>JANHFL010002385.1:2339-14026 GCA_032468155.1 Oxyrhabdium leporinum
CGATCTGGCCACCCTGGCTCACTTTCATGTCCGGCATCTGGATGGCTTTCCGTAGGACCGAATGCTTTTCTTTGCTGAAGCTCAGCTCCGACTTCTCGGTGCCCAAGAGGGCCTGGGAGTCAAGGCAGGTCACCTGCTTCCGAGTGTACCTCTTACTCTCATCCTGGGAAGGGGAAAGGAGGAAAGGAGGGAGGCTCTGGGTGACCCTGGAGATCCAGCCAGGGACTTTCCTCTTAGAGCAAGACTGGTTTCAGCCCTCCAGCAGGAGACGGAGATCCAGAGCCTCTCGCTTACTTAGTTACTTATTAAATTTATTTGTCACCCTCTCACCACAGGTGACCCTGAGCAACCTACAACATTAAAATTATGCCAGCGCCTTTTCCTATGGGAGGAGGAGGAGGAGGAGGAGGAGGAGGAGGAGGAGAAGAAGCAACTCTCTCTGCTGGGGCTTCCACAGACCAACGCGAAGGGAACCGGGTTGCTTCAGAAGAAGGAGAGGCACCTACCGTGGTCCTGAGCAGCACCACGTCGGCCTCTTCCAAGCTGCAGGGCCGGCAGTTGGCCCAGACGTCCCACTCGGGTTTCCAGTGGAAGAGAAGCAGGAGGCCTCCGCAGGACAGGACGTAGCCAGCCAGGCACAGGGCCCTCCGGGAGCCCCGGGTCTCGTAGCCAAAGATCTCCTGGGAAGAAAGACTTTGCGTGAAGGGAGCCCCTCCCCCTCAGTCAGCTCAATCCTCCTAAAAACTCCTCTCTGGGACCCCCCCCCCCCGAGGGGCATTCCCAAAACAGCCAACCTGTAGGAGGAGGAAGGGCAGAACCTGGGCTGGAGGGAAAGGGGGGATCAGCCTAGGATCCCTACGTAGCCGCAAGCAAATGAAGTCCAACCTCCCTTGAATTCCACGGACTCTTATCTATCTCTGACCAGTGCTGACCGTTAGCCGAGAAGATTCCTCTGCAAAGCTTTTAGCGATAACTCAGTTTAATTGGGCCTCCGTGTGTGGACCTGGTTGTTCGTGCTTGACACAACTATCTGTATATTCAACAAATTGATTTCCCAGCGCCATAAAATATATCTGGGAGGCCATTGAGCCTTGCAGTCTGTGTGGATTTTGGCTTGGATTCTGAAACAGGAAACTTTTAAGACGCTCTGCAAAAATGTGAAGAATTTTCACGTGGAATTCACAAACCATTTAAAATCAGGCATTGGACTGGATTTGTACAATACACGACGGCACCAAACCTGATCTTAACCAGGGTTAAGATTAATCCAGCTTTACATGTTGCACAAATACTGCTGTGGGGGTTCCCTGGTCTGAGGAAGCCAGAGGGGGCCACGGTCCCGAGAATGTGACTCCACCTCTGTTATTTTGTTATTCTATTAGATGCACCTGTTTCCTAATTTTGTCATCTTCAGGCGCAAGATTGTTGGACACGTTGTCCTCAGAAGCCAAATTCTTTCCTTCGTGGTGCAAAAATTACCTGGTGTCCTACTTTCCATCTCTATTGTTCTGCCGTTACGTCTACCGAAGGTCAGGGCTGGGATGACCACAGGCTCCTCCCACCGGGACAGTCCGGGCTAGTGGCCCCTGGCTTGCTCCCAGGGGGCCCTGAAATCTCTGCATCACAAGCAATTCAAGGTGGACGATTTGAAGCTATTTTGGCCTTTGCTGCTGTCCAGTAAATGAACCTGGAGCCTCCTTGCTGGCTGAGCCGAATGGTAGGTGAACCTGCTCCAACTCGCATCTGGGCTATGCTGGGCGCAAAACTAGCCAGAAATTGGCCACAGTATTTGCTAACAATGATTGCCAAGGAACAGAAGTTAAGCTGAGATGCCTTTAGGTGATTGTTATTAGCCAACCGACCATGGATCTCTACTCAGATACCACTCAGCAGCTTAATTCACTCAGGGAACCTGGAAAAGAAATTGGAGATCAAGCTAGCAATGGATACGGCCACCCGACCGGCTTGCCCAGGTGAGTGAAAGACTCAAGGCTATTGCAGACCTCAGTTGTGGCTTTTATGGGGCTTAATCAATCAATCAGTCTTTCATTACGGTCACAGACCAGGATTAGAGGCTTAGTGCTTTGTGCAAATCCTGACTGGTTGGTTAGCTTTGGATTTCTGTGCACAGAAAAGTTATCAGCACAGAAACTCCCAAAAGTGCTTTTTCAAAAGGCAAGTAGACTTTGTTTTTCCTTGAAGACATTTTGCTTCTCATCCAAGAAGCTTCTTCAGTTCAGCTTCTTCAGAATAGCAACAGCCCTTAAATGCCGCTTCCCAGGGCTTCCCAGCCCCCTCCGAGCGGTTTACAGAGTCAGCCTCTTGCCCCCAACAACCTGGGTCCTCCTTTTGCCCACCTTGGAAGGCTGAGTCAACCTTGAGCCGGTCAGGATCAAACTCCTGGCAGTCGGCTGCCAGCAGAATTAACCTACAATAGTGCATTCTGACCGCTGCGCCACCACGGCTCCTAGATGGCTTTTTCGCTGCATATGTGGGGTGGGGTCTTGTGGTGAGGGTCACCTCCAGAAGAAGAGACCAAGCAGCCTTCAGGCCTGGCTGCAGCCGGGAGGCCCAAGAGGGAGGAGGGTTAGAGATGGGGGCCCAAAGAGTTAACAGGAAGATTAAAAAACATCCTGGAAAGTTTTGCAAACAGGATTGTAGATTGACAAACATTTCTGGAGAGAAGCACATACAGGAACCGTGGAGCGGAAGGCAAACAAGCCGCATCAGCTCTGACTAAACCAAGAGGGGCCAAGAGGGGCCGGCCAGGACAGGGCCAGGGCCCCCGGGTGAAAACGACAAGGGAGAGATTCGGGCTGGCGTCAGGAGGAAGTGCCTGACCGTAGGAAGGCTCAGCCGGTGGGACAGGAAGTGGCACGCCAGGTTGCCCTGCCTGCCAGCTCTGCCATGGGGCCAGCCCCGTCTGCTGGCAGCCGAGATGCCTCGGATCCTGGCCTGGGCCCTGGCAGGAAGCTGCCTTAGCTTGGCTGGGTTCCTTGGGGCCCCTTACTGCAGCAGCCCTGGGCTGATCAAGGGGCCCGGGTCCGGGTCAGGCCGGGCACAGGGAACCCAAGGGAGCAAGCTGAGCCCCAGGCCCGGCCAGCCCCTCTGAGCTGGGCGGTGTGCAGGGCACAGGCAGCGGGCATGTGGATCTCTGATCCAATGCCCTGTGGAGATGCCCCTCCTTCCAGAGCAGACGGGGATGGAGACTCCTCCTCCTCCTCCTCCCCTGGTTGCAGAGCAGCTGCTGCACACCAGCAGCCCCCTGCAGACGGACACCTGCCGCCCAGGTAAGCTGCAATGCTAATAGGAAGGGCCCGGCTCTTCTGCTGGGAATAGCAGCTCATCCCGCAGAGGGTCCCCCACCGAAGCCTCTCTGGGTTTCCTGCAAGGCCGGTGGGGATTAAGGGCAGGAGCACAGCAGGACGGCTCCCCCCGCACACGCACACACACACACGTGCACTTCTTACACTGCCAATGGCACTCCACGTCTTCCACTTCATGTCAGACACTACCCACCATCAAGCCATCATGGCTGGATCTTTGCAAAAGACAAAGTCAAACCAGGTGTGATGGCTGAGGGGGACGCCATGCCTCCCCCTGCAATCCAATAAACAGGGTGAAGTGTCTTAGAATTAGTGGATCTCTAATAAACAGCAATGCGAGGCAAAGACGCCCATTTCAGACAAATTGGAGAAAGACCCCGGGGGATCCTAGCACAAATTGTCCCAAAGGTGCTTTTTTTTTTTTCCAAAAAAAAGGCAACTGGACTTTCTTGGGGTTTTTTTTTCCCTTTGAAAATATTTCCCTCCTCTTCCAAGAAGCCAAGAGAACTGCAGAAGCTTCTTGGATGAGAAGCAAAACATTTTCAAGGGAAAAACCCCCCAAGAAAGTCCAGTTTTCTTTTTGGAAAAAAAAGCACCCCTGGGACAGCCGTGACCTTGGATGATGGACAGTCTCCACAGACAACGGGACAAATGGGCCCCAGGTCAAGGAAGGACGCAGCGCTGCCGGTGGCTGATCGGGAGGGAGAAACGCAGGAGCGCAGGACCCCCTGGAGACCCGGGTGGGATCAACTCGCTCCCACTGCAGAAAGAGGCGGAGAGGGTTTCGCGAAGAGGAGAAGCCTTCCTCTGCAAGCCCCGGAGGCTCCAAGAACCCGGAGGCAACGGTGCCCACGGCATCCCCCCGCTCACCACTCCAGAACCTCCGAGGAGCCAGGAAGCGAGGGAGAAAGGCGGAAGAGACAGTGGCTCCAGTTTCAGAGCACATCCTCCATCACGTAAGGGGCCGGGTGGGCTTTGAGCCAAACGTGTCCGGTTGCAGGAGAGCCAGGGCCGGAGAGCCTCCGGCTGCAAGACTTTCACCCCCAGCCCCGGAAGAGATCTCAAGCGAGCAAGTTGAGAAACAGAGGAAAGCTAGATGACCCCGGATGCGCTGGGTCATCCTTTCGGAGATAGTTCCTTGCCTAAACTGATCGACAGGGTGGCCGCGGGCCATGGAAACAGGAATGGCTTCCCCATCGACTTTCCTCGTGGGAAGTCGGCAGGCAGAAAGTCCATGGGGAAGTCAATGGCAGAGGAAGCCACAACTTGTTCTAGTAAATTTCCCCCGTCTGTGCACCTTCGTTTGCACACTCCTGACCACCCTCAATCAATCAATCAATCGGAATAGAGCTGGAAGGGACCTTGGCGGTCTTCTGGTCCAACCCCCTGCTCAAGCAGGAGGCCCTATTCCATCCCAGATCTCTTCTTAAAAACCTTCAGTAATGAAGCGCCCACGACTTCTGAAGGCAAGCCGTTCCATCAGTTAATCGTCCTCACTCTTGGGAAATTCCTCCTTAGTTCCAGCTTGCTTCTCTCCTTGATTAGTTTCCTTCCATTGCTTCTTGTCCTGCCTTCGGGTGTTTTGGAGAATAGTTGAACCCCCTCCTCTTTGTGGCAGCCCCTCAAAATGCTGGAAGACTGCTATCATGTCCCCCCTAGTTTTTCTTTTCATTAAACTAGATAGACACAATTCTTGCCACCGTACTTCCTATGTTTTACTCTAAAGGCCCTTAATCGTCCTAGTTGCTCTTCTCTGCACTTTTTCCCTCCCTGACCCCCATCCTCACACTCCCTCTCCAGCCTGTGCAGCCCCCTTATGAACCTCCTGTGACCCTCACCCTCTTTCGGGGACCCCCTCATGCCCTCATGCGCTCTCCCTGACCCGCACCCTGCCTCTGGCGCTCCCTTCCCAAACCTCATCATGGCTGGTGCACCTCCTTGCTTCCCCACCCCCACAACCCAGCAGCGGCCATTAATTCACCTGTGGGCTTTGGGGCTTGCAATTCCCTGCCACTTTCCACGCTGATTTTGCTGGTGGGAAGCTGTCGGCGAGCATGGAGGTGAGAGCCCATGGCCAGAGCTGACTGTGGCAGTGCACGGACAGAGCTGCACTGAAGAGCCACAATTTCCCCAAATTTCAGTCCCAAGGGAATAAGAAGTCCCAAATTTTGGGCACCTTCTGTAAATCAGCTCACTTGAAGGACCTTGGCTCAGAACTGCTGCCCTATCGTGCACCGTTTCACCCAGCTGAAGGTTACAAACAGACAAGTGGATGCGAGAGGTGTTGCAGCATTTCTCACAAGAAAGAAGGACTGCGCCCCTTTCCAGGAAGCGGACAGAAACCGCAGGGAAGGGGGACATTCAGGAGTAATCGCCAGAGGGATCTCAGCGAGGAAAGGAAAGATTTTTTTAAAAAAAGGAATGGAACCTTTTGCAAACAGGCTTGTAGATTAGCAAACATTTCTGGAGAAAAGCACATTTAAGAACAATTTCAATCAAGTGGAAAGCAAACAAACCATATCAGCTCTGGCTAAACTAAAATGAGCCAAGAGACACTGGCCTAGAGATTGTAGCCCTTGGTGACTTACAGATAACAGCTTAACCGAGTCGGAAGGGACCTTGTAGGTCATCCAGTCCAACCCCCCGCCCAAGCAGGAGACCCTACACCATTTCTGACCGATGGCAGGCAGCCCGGTCTCTTCTTGAAAGCCTCCAGGGATGAAGCTCCCACAACTTCCGAAGGCAACTTCTGTTCCATGGGTTGATTGTTCTCACCGTCAGGAAATTCCTCTTTATTTCCAGGTTGAATCTCTCCTTGTTCAGTTTCCATCCATTCTTCCTTGTCTGGCCTTCAGGGGTTTTGGAAAACAGCTTGGCCCTCTCCTCCTCTCCAGGGCAGCCCCTCAAATATTAGAACTGTGCCTGTCTTGCGGACTCAGGATGCGCGGAGGGCCGTAGAAAGCCAGCTTCTAAAGCATGTGCTGGCTGGGGAATTCTGGGGATTGAAGTCCGCATGTCTTCATGCGGCCATAGTTGGAGACCCCGGTTCTAAAGGGAGCCAAGATCGGGCTTGCCAAAGAAGGCAAGGAGAAGCCAGCCGTTGGACAGATCTGACTCCTCCCACTTGCATTTCTGGGGCTGCCTTGCTGCCTCCCCCTATGGGGCAGCCCACATCCTTTTCTCCCAGCCAGGTTGCTGCGTTCTGAGTGAGGCTTGAAGGCGTAAAACCAGCCAAGACCTCCGAGCTAGCAAAGCCCCCGAACACAAGTACGGGCACTCCTTAACTTCTTGCCTGCAGCCTTAGTTGTAACGGAAGAGGAAGGAGATTTATGGCCACGGTGTCAAAGTTACCATGTCCAGCACTTTGCCCCTTCCAGCCCCCCTTCCAGCCCCGTCCCTTCAGGCCCCGTGACCTTGTTTTGAGCGCTCAGCCCCCAGACCGCCCTGCGGCTCTCCCCCCGTGCTTACCTGGCCACGATTGACCATGTTTTGCAAAAAGCAGCCCACGGCGAACAACGCACCTGCTCAACAACTGCGGTTTTCACTTTACAAACACTGAATTCGCATAACAGCCGCCACAAAAAAAAAGGTCGTAAAATCGGATGCAGTCACCTGGTGACTTGCTTTACGACCATCAGAATCTGCGACTGTCGCTGCAGGGCTCGCTTGCGGTCGTAACGCGAGGACTCTCCTCAGCCTCCTTGATAGCTTGCTGAGGCGTCGGCCCACGCTTGATCTCAAGTCCTCACTTCCATTTTTAAGTGGGAGCTGGGAAGGAACCAAACACAAGAGCTTCACCGCCTTTCTCTTAGCGGTGGCGTCTCGCCATCCGCTGTCAATCCGACCGATGCATCTGCGTAAAGGTGGGCAGGACTTGGGGATCAATGTGATGCAAGGGGCGGGCACAAACCCCCTCGCACGCGGCTCCCGAGGAATCTCCCCGCCCCGCCCCGGTTCTGCCCCCACTGCGGAGGATCGGAGCCCTTGCCCGAGCCTGGCAGCCGTGCCCGCTGGCCTCCGGCCGGGGAGGGAAACGGAGGCAAGACCTCCAGTGGGCAGCCCTTCTCAAAGCCTTCCAGCCTGGGACCGTTGGAGAGGGACCTCTGCTAGACGACAGGCAGTCCTCGACTTACAACCGTTCACTTAGTGACGGTCTGAAGTCGCAGCAGCGCCGAAAAAGGCAACGCGCTTACGACCACTGCAGCATCCCCCTGATCGTGGGATCAAGAGTCGGACTCTCGGCAACTGGCTGATGTTTATGACGGTCGCCATGTCCCGCCGTCAGGTGATCCCCTTTTGCGACCTTGCCACAAGCAATGGGGAAGCAAGATTCACTTAACGACCCTGTTATTAACATCACAACTGCGGTGATTCTCTTAACAACCGTGGCAAGAAAGGTCTTAAAATGGGGCAGAGCTCACTGAAGAGTTGTCTCGCTTAGCGAGGGAAATGTTGAGCTCAGTTGTGGCTGTATGCGGAGGACTTCCCGTGCACCCCCTTTGCCGATCCCCCTTTTGTCTCCCTTCCCTCCCGGCCCCACGGGGACCAGGCGGGGCTCAACTTGGAGGGCCAAGCACTCGGGGACACGTCCAGTAGCATTCCAGGGCAGGACCTCCTGAGAGAGAGAATAAGCCCGTCTATAATTAAGGGACAAGCTCAGATGCAAGAGGGAGATTGCAGGAAAAACTCAAAGGCAAAAAGAAATGGGTCAGACTTGCACTCCAGAGTGGCAAAACTTTCCACTGGCGTCGTGGCCAGGTGGTCTTTCCAGCCACCCTGATTACAAGCGAAAGGAAGAAGAGAGTTCCCCTGGAGCCCTCTTGCTCGCTAAGTATTTGCTACTACGCTTTCTACTCTCACTATGCTCAGGAGCTCCGTGATAATATTCAAATTGCTTCTTTTCTTCCCTGTGACATTATGCAAAACTGGAATTCTTCCGTAACAACAAGAGATGAGTTTTTGCGCAACACAAATCAAAATCCTCAGGGTGGGGACTGGAGGGTGGGGGGAGCTGATGAGTAGCCCTGATTGAGGGAGGGGGGAGGGGGGAGGGGGCAGAGATGGGCTGGACTGAAGAGAGAAGCCAGCCAGTCCTTCACGGAGCGCATAGAATTGCAGGAACTGTCAAAGACTTACTCACGGAGTAAGGGTAGGGTATAAATTCTGACAGACACACCGTCCTGACACCAGATGGGCTTACTTCAGCAGAGGAGTTTTTATTCCACCCCAACCGGCATTTTTAAATACAAAGCGCAACAGAGAACCAACAATTTGATTCACACGCCGCGCTGGGCCCCGGGGCCAGGAGAGCAGGACGCAATTCCTGTAGTCGTAGCACCCGGCAGATCCAAACACCCAAAGCAAACTCTATTCTAAGCTTAACAAGACGGTCTGGAAAGAAAAACAGAAAAATGTGAGATAGAAAACAGCATCTCCGCCAGCTGGATTTTTGACCGGCAGACCAACTGTACGCAACGAGTAACCCTTAACGGTACTACGTCTACGTGGAGGGAAGTAAGCAGTGGGGTACCACAAGGTTACGTCTTATGCCCAGGACTCTTCAATGTCTTCGTCGATGACTTAGATGAGGGAATAGAAGGGGACTCATCAAATTTGCGGATGACACTAAGCTGGCAGGGATAAATTGTTAGGCGGTAATTCCTTAGTGAGACTGTTGCTTAGTGCTTGTGTGTCTGAGTTGACAACATCCAATATTTTAGAAGATGAGCTCAAGATCCAGAAAGATCTTGACAGACTTGAACACTGGGCCCTATCCAACAAGACAGATACCCACAAATATCTACAAAGAAGAGTGGGCCAATCTATTTTTCAAAGCCACTGAAGGCAAAACGAGAAGCAACGGATGGAAACTAACCAAGGGGAGAAGCAACCTGGAATTAAGGAGAAACTTCCTAACAGCGAGGACAATTCACCAGCGGAACAGAAGCTGCCTCCAGAAGTTGTGGGTACTTCATCACTGGAGGTTTTCAAAACTGGACTACACAACCATTTGAGTGGGATGGTATAAGGCCTCCTGCCTTAAACAGGGGGTTGGACCAGAAGACCTCCGAGGTCCCCTCCTGCCCTAGGACTCTATGATTTATGTGCCCCAAGGAAGCAGGGGTGTTCGTTACAACTTCCATCCGCTACAAACTCATGTTTCTAGGACGGGGTGGCAAAATGTACCAGTTTTTGTAGTGCTTATTGGTCTCCGAGCTTCATTGTTTTCTTGCAGACATTTCATTAGCCAACTAGGGAACACCCTCAGCCTGGGAGGGAGGGGGGTTTCCCCCTTTCTATCTCCTGCCAGTCCCCCAAGTGCTTTTTCAAAGGGCAACTGGGCTTGTTTCTTGGAGAGGGCACCGGTCAGCCTTGCCAGGAGGGTCGTTCTCTCCTTGGTGGTCCCTCCACTAGGTTGTTGCTTAGTGCTTGAGTTGTGCGCCTGGTTGGCAGCGCTCAGATTAGCAGGCATTAACACCTGGCAGACAATCAACCCCCCAATCCAGGAACCACCAAGAACCTTCCCACCGATCTTGACGGGGCAAATTACTGTAGGTATAGTTCATCCTCAACTTATGACCGCAATTGGGATCAGTATTTCTGTTGCTAAGCAAGGCAGTCATTAAGTGACTCACATCTGATTTTGCAACCTTTTTTTTGCCATGCTGGTTAAGCCACTCCCTGCAGTTGTTAAGCGTACCACAAGGTTGTTAATTGAATCCAGCTTCCCCTGGATTGACTTTGCTTGGCAGAGGCCTCCTGGGAAGGTTGCAAAAGGACGCAGGGACCCCCGGATGCAGCGGCCCTCGTAAATACGTAGCGGTTGCCTAGCGCCCACGTTTCGATCGCGCGACCCTGCTACAATCATATGGGTGAAAACTGGGCTGCAGGTCATTTTTTTCCAGTGCCTTTGTAACTTTGAAGGGTTACGAAGCAAATGAGAAGCTACCTGCAAACCCCTCTTCTTTCTAGCCCCGAAGGTGTTGCCTGTGTGGGTCGTGAAAGGTCTGCAAGAGAGCGGCGCTGTCCAGGGAGCACTGACGCCCGCCCCCCAGTTCATCCCCGAGCTGCCGAGATTCTCTCCCACTGCTTCAATCGGCCAGCCTGAGTCTTCCGTGCAGGCTCCAGAATAAGCCTCTTTTCCAAATTACGCCCTCCCTGTCACTGACCGAGGAGAGGAGAGGCAGAACCCGTGCTGTGGGAACCCACAACGTCCAGCGGCAGAAGAGCCACCGTTCCCCCCACCCATGGACACAGGCATGGGCCACCCCGGAGCAGATTCTCCCCCCCCCTCAGAAGTTGCTTCCGGCAGCTGCAAGGGGGGAGAAGGGGGCTTTCAAGAACCAAAAGGAGCCTTGGTGCAGCTGAACGGCAGCAAGGGGGGATTTTGCGGGGGGGGGGGGGATTTTTGAAGGATTTGCCCCAATGCTGAGCAGCCTGAACCAGTGAAATGAAGGGAAGAGGCCTGGAATGGCGGGGGGAATTTGCTTGGGAAGGAGGCCAGACCTGGACGATGCCAACTTCTCCCTTCCCCCGCCATCGCCATCGCCACCCAACCCCTGGCAAAGAGACCTGCCAGTCTTTCTACTGGGGGGGGGGAGATGGGGTCCCTAAACAACGGTCCCTGACTTGAGCTGCTTCTCTCAAGGGCAGCTGGTGGGCTGTGGGGTGGGCAGCATCAGGCTAGGTTGGGGGCGAACCATGGCGAGGGGTCCCGCTGCCCTTACCATCTCATCGTCCTCCCCCTCATTGAGCAGGGCATGTTGGGAGTCCATTGGAAGCTTCCTCCCCATCAAAGCCGGCCTTTCGTCCTGCCTCCGGTGGAGGAAAGCCGATCACCGCTTCAGCTGCCAAAATGGGATCTCCGGACAGGATCACCTCCTCACGCATAATGTGGCTCCCGGAGTTGTGGAATGCACACTTTCTATTTTTGCAATCACCTGAGCTGAGAAAACCTGTTCCGATCGGCCAGCCTCCACATGTTATATAAGCCTTAAAGTGTGTGTGTGTGTGTGTGTGTGAGGGCAGGTGCAGACCTGAGTCACATATGGGAATGGGACTCCCAAGTTTCAGCAAGTGGATGCATTTGCCAATCCGCCACTCAGAGCTTCACATGTCCTGCTCCACCTGTGCCTGGACCTCCGTGCCCATAATCCCCGGGCATTTGTCTTTGGCTGGGCAGGAATGAGAGACCTCCAGCAACACTGCTGAAAGCTGCAGTTTGGGGTTGGGGATCAGAGTCCCAGGCTTGATGCTTGGATGCAAATGGCGATTTACACACACACACACCCTCGATTAAAAAGTTCCAGGAAAGATTTGGGGAGAATTACTTTGGAAAAAGTTCAGAGAAGAGCAAGTAAG
>JANHFL010002385.1:15934-33900 GCA_032468155.1 Oxyrhabdium leporinum
CAGGCTGCCACAGAGCCACAGAATGACAGAGTTGGAAGGGATCTTGGAGGTCCAGCCCCCTGCTCAAGCAGGAGACCTGATGCCATTCAGGAGAAGTGGCTGCCCAGCCTCTGCTTAAGACCTCCAGGGATGGAGCCCCCACAGCTTCGGGAGGGAACTTCTGTTCCCCTGGTTGATTGTCCTCACGGCCAGGAAGTTCCTCCTTAGTTCCAGGTGGCTTCTCTGCTCGATGAGTTTCCATCCGTTGCTTCTTCTCCTGCCTTCTCTGGTGCTTTGGAGAATAGGCTGAAACCCCCCCCCCTTCTCTGTGGCAGCCCCTCAGATATTGGAAGACTGCTATTAGGCCTCCCCTCTGCAGCCCCCATCGCTGTCCAGCCCGGCCATTCACAGTGGGCAAAGGCGGTGCAGAGCAATGCCAGCTGAGGGCTCACCTGTCTCTGGCTGGCAGAAACTGGCCACCGTCTCTGGGGCGCCCTTCATGAAGACCTGGCCGTCCCCAGGGACCTCCTGGGCCACCACCGTCATCCGCTGCAGGGCTGAAGAGAAGGGAAACTGCCGAAGGACAGCCAGGCCCTTCACGGGCACCTGGGGGGAAAGGCAGGGGCTGAGCCCTCTGCCCAGGTGCGGGAGGGAGGGGAGAAGGCATTGCCCTGCACCCGTAGCCATTCCTGGCCTGGTCGCGTAACGCAAAACGGCCCCGAGACGTTGACAGGTCAACGGTTGAGGGAACCGGTCTGGCACCTCTTCAGCAGGCTGTCTGAACCTGGCCAAGAATGGGATGGCACCAGGCCATGTGAGGCAGCCCCAAGCCAGCTGTTCACATCCCAGCTCCCCAGTTGCGCTTCTCACCCTGCCCACCGGCAGCAACCGGAGTAGCAACTACCCTTATCCCTGCTCGGGGTGGGAGCCTCTCCACTTGCTGACAGGAGGCATCCTGGGTGTGGCAGGGGAAGAGGCAACCGGAGCCGGTTCCCGGTTTCCTGCTCCGAGCAGCTCCAGGGCAGTGGGCAGGGTCGGCGCGAAGGACGCCCAGGCTCGGTCCCTGAGCACCGCCAGAGGCCCACCGGACCCCTCCCTGGGACGGGGCATACGCAAAAGCCCACGCTGAGGCCGGCTTGAGCAGGCTTCTAAGCAAAGGCACGAAGGAAGAGCAGGGAGTCCCTTCTCCGCTAAGGGCTGCCCAAGGGAACCGGGCACTTACCTCCGCAGCTTCGGCTCCCGGTCTGACCATCAGCACGTTAGCCGGTCCCCCTTACCAGCCAACGGAGTCCACGAGTTCCTGTTGTTTTAAACAGAAGGAAAAGTCACATTGCGCCACGAGGTCTGGGCCCCACGTCCATTGGAAAGCGGGATGAAAAGAGGAGCTGCAGAGCTTCAAGGCATAGACTGCTCCGGTAAAGGTCAAGCTGATGAAAAGAAACCCGTGTCTGTCGGTGGCCGGAGGGCTGGGGTGGGCAACCGTGGCCCCTTTTCGATCGCTGGACTTCAACTCCCAGAATTCCTGAACCAGCCAAAGGAGGATACATCAGGACATCATCAACATGCAAATGAGGCAACAATGTGCTTTGTATCATTTGAGTGATGACGTCACCACATAGGTGGCCAGGTGCCCCCCTCAGGGTCTCAAACTAATGGGGGAGAAGCAAACGGCATGTCTGGTGGCCTGCCAGGGCTCGGGGAAGAGACCCCGTGGCTGCCCGGCTGCCCCCAGGGGGCGAGATGGGTAAATTGGCATTTGAGGAAAGGTGGCGCCCCAAGGATGCCATCAGGAAGCAGCCCACAGACCAGGCTCCCCTCTCAGTTCACACAGCCAGACCCCCTCCGGGTTCCGCCTCGGGGGACACCGACAGGACCAACCCCGGAGTTCGGCTAATTCCAAAAGAACGACGTGGAGCTTCACTCAGTGAGTTGCCTCAAACATCTTGAGGTCCAACGGATCCCCCTGAATCTTCCCGTCCAGGAGCATCAAGGAATGGCAGCAGGCCATGGCTGCATAGGCCGGGCCCCGGGGCATTGGGGGGCCAGAAGAGAAGCGATGGACCTCCTGGAAGCTGGGGCTGAGACAATAAGCCACACGCTTTGACACAAGCTACCTTAGATGTCCCACAGAGGCAAGAAGCCGACCACCACCGGAGGCATGTTTAGTTGCCTTGAGTTTGGAGCTTCTGACTCTTCCCAGAAATCATGTTTCAGCTCTTGCTGTTTTTCTACAAGACCCGTGGCCCCCATTGCTGGAACCCGCCCGGAGCTCCCGAGGAAGAGGAGCGAGATCCACCTTCTGGGAAGATGCATTTCACACAACTGAATTTCTGAGGTGCAAAATGGATGCTCTCAACCCAGGCTTGACGTCACGCACATCTCAGTCCACGTTTTGAGCCATAACACTGAAATTGTTCGCCATCGTCTTCTTCTGGGGCGATTTTGGACTTTCCAGTCTCAGCAGGTGGTAGCCCCGCCACCCATTCAAGTGCTAACCAGGCCCAACCCCGCTTAGCTTCCATCTCAGGTAAGATTACTCAGATGTTCCCCTTCGCTGAGGAGAGTCTGGATTTCTCAGCGACTTCGGTGGGTAGCAGGATCAGGGCATTGACGGTTACCAGGTCCCTACATCGGCCAGGCAAGATTACCACAATACGGGGAGTCCTCAACTTATGACCATTTGTTCACCTGAAGTTAAGATAGCTCCGAAAAAAAGCGATTTACTTGGGACGGTGGCACCATCCCCGGGGTCCCGATCTAAACCTGAGCATTTGGCAACCGGCCTGCATTTACGACAGGTGCGGCATCCCGGGGTCACCTGGCCAGCACCTGGGAGCTTCTCAGGGGGCTTCTAGCAAACAAGTCAAGGGGGAAAACTGGATTCACTTAACAACCGTGGGGTTTGCTTAACAAGCGCTGCAAAAAAGGGTTTTAACTGGACGTGACTCCTTGGGGGATAATCTGGACAACTGGGGCCAAGATTTCCATTCTGATGCGATTGTTCGACTGCCTCACTTAGCAACAGACATTCTGACACCAACTGTGGTCATAAGTCAAGGACTGCCTGTATGTTCCACTTCTCAAATACAGCGGTTGATTGAATTTTTAAAGGGAAAAATGGCCGGAGAGCAGAAATCGAGAGCTGGGTACCTCTTTCCTTCGGCCAAGACGACGCCCCACAGGTCCAGCCCGTCTTCAGTGAGGGTGCCCTGTTAAATTAGTAACACGGCTGTTAAGTGAATCCGGCTTCCCTGTTGATTTTGCTTGTCAGAAGGTCGCAAAAGGGGATCACGTGAGCCCGGGACACAGCAGCCGTTATAAACGTGAGTCAGTTGATAAACATCCGAATGTAAATCACGTGACCGTGGGGTTGCTGCAACGGTCGCAATGTGAAAAACTGGGGGCCAGCCCTGCAGGAACAGCTCTCCTTCAGAGCAAGGGGCTGCCTCCCAGGCAACAGTGGGGGGAAGACAGGCTCACCATTTCAGCCTCCTCTCCCTCGTTGAGCAGGGCCTGGTGGCTCCCGCCATGCTTTTCCCCCATGGGTAGCAGTCCCGGTGGGTCTCTGGAGGTTCCCCCAAGCCTGCCAGCCCAACAGCCCTTCCTGGGCCGGCAGGGATGGGGCGGTTTATATACCAGGCTGACCTGCAGGGACACACCGTCCTCCTGCTGAGCTCCTCCCTGGAGCTCCAGGTGAGAACACCTTTCCTCGCCCTCCTTTCTCCAGCGCTGGAGAGACCGGGCTCCCTCCTGATGGGGCCACTCGAGAGAGCAGCGGTTCCAGGCCAGGCAAAGGGGAGGGCTGCCCACAGAGATTAGGAGACGCATTGGGGAGGGGGGGTTGTCTTTTGACAAAGGCAGGTATTGTGTGACTGCCACCAGGTGGGCTACCGGTTGTGGGTTGTGGGAGAGACGCCACTTGGGTCGGAGGAGGCCTGGAGGTGCTTCCTCGCCTCCTCACCATTTTGTGCCCCAAAGAGGGCTTCCCCCAAATCCTTCACTCTTCTGGAAAGGCGGAGGAAACTCTGTGGAGAAGACAAGCTGACCCTTAAAGAAAGAACTGTGGACCTATGGCCTGTGATTCACAGCAAAATAAATGTTTGTTTTCCGAACTAAAAACGCTGAACTATTTTCTGGCTCGTTGGAACTCACTGGGCGCTTTTCCAGAGAAATTCCACCACAAATTGAGCTGGGCTCCTGGGACGCCACGGGAAGGTCCCCAGAAAGCTGGAGTTGCCGCAACCAGAAGCTCCTTTCCCCAAGAACCAGGCAGAAGCGGCAGATGACCCGGATGAGCCCCTCTCGGCTGGTTCTGCTGCAGATGCTCAGCTGATCGCTGGGGGGTCTTCCTGGTCGTAAGCAGGTGGAAAGAAGAGGGCACCTGGCCATCCCCAACAGTGGCTCTCTGCCTGCCACCCAAGCGACTGAGGCCACCGCTGACAGCTTGGTCTTCTTAATGGAGCCACTCCTTTTAACATTCGAACAGCCATCTTAACAACCACTCCTCCTCCTCGTTATATAGAGAGCCACCCAGGGATGAGGCCTCCTGCGCCTGCGATTAACACTGGAGGCTTTCCTTAAATGGGGGGCACTTCACAGATAAAGCAAAACAGCCGATCCTGGGCTTTTCTGGGGGTTCAGCTTCTCCCTCTGCAGAGCAGGAAACTAGGAAGGGGGGCAGATGCTTTCACAGGCATGGCATCGCAATCCCAGTGAAATGCAGAATTACCAATATTGCAGGGGAGGGGATTGTTTACAATTTGTGGGCACCACAAATGCGAACAATCAACCAATGGAACAGCCTGCCTTCAGACATTGTGGGTGCTTCATCATTGGAGGTTTCCAAGAAGAGACTGGACAGCCATTTGTCTGAAATGGTACAGGGTCTCCTGCTTGAGCAGGGGGTTGCACTAGATGATCTACAAGGACCCTTCCGTTATCCTAAGTCAAGTCAAGACGCTCAGACTTCAGGTGGTACGCATCACAGACTGCAGAAAAGCAACAAACATGCACAGAACAGAAGTAAAAGTATCGTGTCCCATCCACCACGGATGCAAAGATCTTCTGGAACAAATTATCTTCAGGTCCTTTCAAGATACAAGAGAGTTGGGAGAAAACTCCCTTTGGCATCTTCTGCCTCCAAGAGCTCTTCCATTCCTGGAGGGAAGGGGGAAGGGAGGAAATGATCACACCCCCAGAAGCAACTGGATTTCCACGGGGAGAAGAAACAAGCGAAATGGCTTGCCTCCGGAAGTTGTGGGTGCTCCATCAGCAGAGGATTTTAAGGATATGGGACAGCCATTTGTCTGAAATGGTCTAGGATCTCCTGCTTGAGCAGGAGGTTGGACTAGGAGACTTCCAAGGTCCCTTCCAGCTCTGTTGTTCTATTAACGTAGAGTGCAAATACAAGGACAGGTGCAAAACTGAAGGGGCACAAGCCTTTGGACCAACTATTAACAGGTGCATCCACCTTTCAGGTGGGATGGAGGTCAAGATGCCATGAGGAGGGATCACAAACCCCAGGTGCCTCAGCGGCTGCCCTCTGTGGGGCTGGCAGAGAAAGCGCCCCGTGCCTTTCTGGCTCCGCAGTCGTTTTGCCTTCCAGAGGGAGACGGGGGGGGGGGGTGTCCTTGGGGGCCAAAGGAGGTGGGCCTCAGCAGCCCCGTTGCCACCTTTTCCAATCTCAGCTGCGTAGAGTGGCTGAATGGGGCTCTTGAGTGCCACTGAACGGACAAAAGCAGCAGACCGGCTGGGAGGGGGAGCTGGCAACTGGGGACAACCTGGGCTCGGCAGGGGATTCTGGGAGTTGGAGTCCCTGCACACTAGCTAGCTAGGGGTTCCTGGGAGCTGGAGTCCACGTGTGCTGGGGATTCTGGGAGTTGGAGTCCGCCCATCCCAGAGTTGCTGAGCTCGAGAAAGGCCGATCTGCGGTCTAGGGCTGCCCGGGCTCCAGCGCCGCGGGGGCACCGAGGAAGATCCTTTGGAGACCCCGTCTCCGTCCGGGCAGCGCCGGAGCCTTCCGGGCAGCAACCGAGGGCGGCGGGAGCGAACCGTGGGCAGCCGAGAGACCCGAGACCGCGTCGGAGCGGCTTAGCGCGACCTCTCTCTGCCTTTCGTGAGTCTACGGCGCGGCGTGTCCGCCCAATCGCGTCCCCGCCCGGAACCTGGCGCGCAGGCGCAGCGCTTCGGCGGACGCTCGGCCGACGGGCCGGAAACGGAAGCGGCTGAAGGGCGAGGAGGCGGCGGCGGAGGAGGAGGACCGGCCGAGCCGGGCGGCGCAGGATGTGGAGGGCCCGCGCGGCGGCGGCGGCGGCCTGGTTAGTGCGGGGCGCCTGCAGAGACCCGGGGCCGCGATGCCCGGCGGGGCGGGGCGGGTGGGGAGCGGGATCCGCGTTGCTCCCGGGAGCAGCTCTTCCTTCCCCCGGGCGGCCAGTCTCAGCCGAGGCCTCCCGGATCGCCTCTCCCTCCCCCGCTCCCTGCAGCGTTCCCGCGTGGAGGACCGGCGGCCCCTCCCTCGCCCTCCTGCGGCGGGCTGTCAGGATGGGGGGGGAGGGAGGCTGTGCCGGGTGTGCTGAGCTCCTTGGGTGAGAAGGGACGCAAAAAAGCCCCCCAAGAAAGTCCAGACGCCTCTGGAAGAAGCCCCCTTGGGAGCGCCAGGGCCCCGGAGGAGGACGGAGAGCCTCCCGCGGACACCCACGGGGAGGGGAGAGAGGGAGGGAGGGCACCTGCCGTTCGCCTGCGCCCTCCGAGGCCCTGGCGGCGCTTCTCCCCAATGGCGCCTGGACTTTCTTGGGGGGCTTTTCCTCGGGAACGTTTCGCTTCCCATCCGGAACTGAAGAAGCTTCTTGGGTGAGAAGCAAAAGGTTTTCGGGGTGGGGGGGGAGGCGAAAAGTCCATTTGCCTTTTGGGAAAAGCACCCGGGACCTGGAGGATCCCCATAGACCCAAGGGGCGCCTCCCTCCAAGGGGTACGGGGGGGTGGTGCAAGGAGGTCTGGCGTTGTGGTTACGTTTGCTGGCCTCCCTTCTAGGCCAGGGAAAGATCTTCGCGGCGATTTTGAAGGCTGAAAAGAGTTTTTTTTGTAGGCGTTATAAGTAGCAACGTTGTAAATCTACAGAATGCTTACAAACACGAGCGTAAGAAGTTATTTCATTGTCTGCGTAGCTGACCATTTGGGAAATGTAGCATGCCAGGTTCCTGACTCCCTTGTGTGACCTGCGCAAGCCGAATTCCTTAGGCTACATCTCCCTTGAGAAGCTGTTGAGAAATTTCAGGGGTCTCCATCCCGAAGGTGCTTTTCAAAAGGCAACTGGGCTTCTTTTGGAAGCACCTTTGGGACAATCATGGCCTGGGAGACTGAGAATCTCCAAAGACTCAGAGGGATCCATGTTCTGGAAGTCTAGGACCTAAAGATTGAATAAATAGGAAATTGTGGTTTTTTTTATTCACCGCTGATTTGGGAGCAATACATTTTGCACGCAAGCAAATGTTCTCCGGGGGGGGGGGGGGCACAGTCTCTATGTCAGATGGTTTTGTAAGACCTC
This sequence comes from Oxyrhabdium leporinum, assembly GCA_032468155.1. Taxonomy (NCBI): domain Eukaryota; kingdom Metazoa; phylum Chordata; class Lepidosauria; order Squamata; family Cyclocoridae; genus Oxyrhabdium; species Oxyrhabdium leporinum. The sequence goes on from JANHFL010002385.1 coordinate 23,457, forward strand.
TAACCACAAAAGTGTGCTCCCAAAAAGCAAGCAGAGGATGGCTGCAGCACAGATTTGGTGCTTTTCCAAAAAAGGAAAAAAGAAAGTCAGTGACTCTTACGGGCTGCCTGCTGAACCTGCCTCCAAGCGCACCGCAGAATCCCCCTCTCGGGGTTGCCCACGGCCTCCTGGGAAATAGCGGTTGACGGTGGGGGGGGGTAACTGCAGAAACTCCCCCTGAAATGTTCACAGTCAGTGACTCAAGGCCCTGAGAATCCCGCGTGAATAATCCAGAATCCGTGTTTCCTTCCCTTTAGCGCTGCCTGTCAGAACTTGGCCAATGGGACCCACAGAGCGAGAGGGAAGCTGCCGCTGCAGAAACGGCCTCTTATTTCACGGCCAACTCACCATTCCCGCCCCCCCATTTCCAAGCTACAAAGGCTTCGGCCACGGATCTCGGCACAGCAGTACTCCACCCTCGGTCGCCTTCCCTGGCGCAACTCCAGGCTGCTGCTCGTAACGTTCGGCCTCCAGCCCTCTAGGAACTTTTGGCTTGCTCGGGTGGCCTCCAGGCTGCTGCGGCTGCGCTACCTCCTGCTGGGTTCTGCGGTGGGGGGCGGCTACACGGCCCAGAAGGTACTGGCTCCCTGTCCTTGGGGTTGAAAGCCGGGTAGTCTGGGAAGCCTTCCCATGGTGGGAGGCGGAGGCAGCACAAAAGGTCCCTCATCCGGTAGGGCGCCTTAGATTTGCTTTAGGCTGGGGGCGAAGCATGCGTGTCAGTGGATCATCTTTCAGAAACGAAGGGGTTCCAAGAGTTAAACCTTTTTCTTCAAGAACAGCGTTTCTTCCCTAACCGGTAACTTTGATTCAATACAGGTAGTCCTTGACTTACAACAGTTCGTTTAGTGACCGTTCAAAGTTACAACGGCACTGAAAAACAGTCGTGACTTACGACTGTTTTTCACAGTTATGACCTTTGCAGCATCCTCGTGGCGACACGATCAAAATTCAGGCGCTCGGCAGCTGGTTCACATTTACGGTTATTTTAGCCCCCCAGGGTCACGTGATCCCCTTTTGCGACCTTCTGACAAGCAACATCAATGGGGAAGCCGGATTCACTTTACGACCGGGTTTCTAAGTTACCAACTGCAGTGACTCACTTAACAACTGTGGCAAGAAAGGTGGTAAAATGGGACACAGCTCACTTTACAAATGTCTCACCTAACAACAAATTTTGGGCTCAATTGTGGTTGTAAGTTGAGGACTACCTGTATAAATAAATCATTTCCTGACTTTTTTTTTAAAGTCCTTACTAGTTTAAGTCAAATTATGAAAAGCAATCTCTGTTTGGCAGCTCTTCATTCTGATATGCCTATAGTTAAAGTCCCACCTTGTCCTGGGTCAGTGGCAATTTTTTTCTCTCCGGATACCTTTAATTCACAAGTTTGCAGTGTAAAATAAATTCCTCATGAATATTGCTGAAGTTGGTTTGGTTTTTCTTCAGGCCCATAAGATCCATGGCAAAACGAACACTTTTTAGAGCAAGCTGCAGCAAAAGATTGTCTTCCTTGGTGGGCATGTGGCATTTTTAAATAATCATTCATTTTTCATAAAATGAAAAGTAATACTAGATTATCTCTCAGCTCCATTCCAGTCCCACAGTTCCTTGTCCTGGCTTCTATATGAATCTCTCTCTCTCTCTCTCTCTCTCTCACTCTCACTCTCACTCTCACTCTCACTCTCACTCTCACACACACACACACACACACAGGGAGAGACTTCTGTTCTCAGGGCTAAACACATCCAGGTCCTTTCGTCTCGCCACACAGGGCTTAATTGGCAAGCATTGGTTGTAAAATGATTTTTTTATTACCATTGTATTTGCGAATGGTCACTGACCCAGGTAGTTGCTAAACAAGGAGGGGCTGTGTTTCAAAATACCATTACTAAGTCGCATACCCTCTAAGATATCCCTATGTATTTGATTTTCTAAATGGTGGGTTTTTCTGCTGTCTCTGTTAAATTTCGCCCTGTTAAAGATACGTTAAGCCTGGCCTATCCTAAGCTCCTTAGGGATGCCCTTTCAGCTACAGTAAGCGTTTTCCCAGTTCCAAATGGCTACTGTAATTAGACTTAATACGGTTCTGAAGTCTGCCAGGTGGAGCCAGGTGGCAAAATGGCAGCCCAGGAGGCTGGATCCACCCCACGTCCTCCTCCTGAACATGAAGTCAGAGCAAAAGGTTTGAAGGCCACCCATTTGGAAGGCATCCCAGTTGGGAAAGAGAGCTCTTTCTGTGGAGGTTGCTTCATGCAGGGCAGTTAGTCCTCGCTCAACAACCAGTCACTTAGCAGCCATTTGAAATTAATGACAGACCCGCCCAAAACTACCTATGATCCTGTGGTCACGTGACTGCATTTGGCAACGGCTCACCTCTATGGCCATCCTGTGGTCACGAGACTGATTTGCCACTGGGTTTTGCTGGTTTCTGGCAAAAGATTCCCATAGGAATAAATTGATTTGCTTCATGACCGCTTAATAACCACTGCCCAAAAAGTCATAAAATCGTCTCCAGTCACGTGCGTGAGATAGGGCCATCATCGATTACGATGGAAATTCTGGACTCCTTTACGGTGGTAAGTCGAGGACTATCTGGATATGGGCTTGACCCTTGACCTGATGTATCACCCCTTTGTCCAAAACTTACTTTTGCTTGGTTGCAAGCCACCTAGGTTCACCTCTTGGCAAGACGGGCGGTGCACAATGTTTAAAAAAATAAATAAAAGCCAACTTTTGCGTTTCACCAGCAGCCGTTTTCCAGTAGACTAATTGGCCTCAGTAAACTAATTGGTAAGGGGGGTGGTGGTGTCTCGAGGGTGGAGGTTTGATAGCCCGAAGGCAGCCAGCTCGCTCTGCCTCTGCCTGTCCCCGTGCTGCTGTGCCTTCTTTCCAGTCTCAAAGACACATTCAGATATTAACTTAAATCAGTGGGTTTATTCATACGTCGGAACTAGTTGATCGGGGCTGGGTTTTCTGGAATACGGGTAGTCCTCAACGTACGACCACAATTGAGCCCAAAATTTCTGTCGTGAAGTGAGACAAGTGAGTTTTGCCCCATTTTTACAACCTTTCTTGCCACAGTTGTTAAGGGAAACACTACAGTTGGTAAGTTAAAAACCCGGTCGTTAAGTGAATCTGGCTTCCCCATTGACTTTGCTTGTCAGATGGTCGCAAAGGGGGATCACGTGACCCCGGGGGCACAGCAGTGGTCATAAGTATGGACCGGTTGCCAACCGTCTGGATTTTGATCACGTGATCACGGGGATGCTACAAAGGGTTCCTGTAACGTGGCAGCCAACACGTCTGAAACACGGTCATAAGGCATTGTTTTCAGTGATGTCGTAACTTTGGATGGTCGCTAAATGAGCTGTTTTATGGAGGACCTGGACTTTTTCAAGATGTTCTGTCACGCATGCAAAATCCCGATGCCCTTTTTCTGGCTTCTTCTAGACCTACAGCCAATGGAAGGACTCGTTGCCTGACCTCAGTGAATACAAGTGGATCGTCCCCGACTTCCTTTGGGAAATTGACGAGTACATCGATTTCGGTTGGTGCTTCATTTTCCTGTCGCCCCTGGCCGAGTTCTGGCCGAGGGCAGCCTGATTCCAGGCACTCCTTCCCCAAGTCCAGCTTTTGGGTTTCTCACGGGTGTCGTGCTACTAACCTGGGATACGTAGTATTGCAAACCTTGTTTTCTTCAGAATTTAGTTCTTCTTTTCAGAAAAGTTTGGGACAAAAACGTGATGTGTAAAACACACCCTTCCCCTTCCTGGGACGCCAAGCAGCTTTTGTCACGCTTCCCCCCCCCCGGCCCCCCAGTTCTCATCATAGAAGAGGCGGCTGCTCTTAGCCTCCCTCCTAGGGGCAGACCTCCGTGGCTGGCATTGGAATCGGATCCTTCCAGGGCCTCCGCTGCCCCATTTGCAAGAACTCAGGTCTGCCTGGTTTCAGCTGGTCTTTGGCGGAAATCCTGGGATCTTGCCTCCAGCTGGAGACTAGGCAGTCAGATTCCCTCCCCCCCCACAAGCCGTGATCTTGTGGCAGGGTCTTCTCCGTGTGCGTAGGGGGCATGCGGAGTAGAACTGAGCCATTTCTTCTGGGCCTCTTGTGAGCTCGGACCTGCTGGTGCCGGCAGACCCTGAGGGTGGAGGCTGCAAACTAGGGGGCTTGTCCGTCCCCTGAAGGCCCCGTTGACCGGCAGGGGAAGATTCCACCAGATTTTATAGCGGTACTGCCTGAAATGCTCTGCAAAATGCAACAAATGAAACCGAGGCAAAACTTTATTTTTTTCAAATTAAAAATCTGGAGACGACTCCTTTTCCCCTCTTCTTTGTTCCTAGAGAAACTTAAAAAGGCTCTTCCGGATTCCGAAGAGCTGGCCAAGCTCATGCCTGACTTCCACAAGATCAGCGAGACCTTCAGCTCCTTATCCGGTTTCTTCACACCCGGTAAGGGAATTGTTTTCTCCCAAAGTGGAGCGAAATGCAAGGAGAAGCTGGAAAGGGAATCATTGTGCGCTGCTGAGCCCTTTGAATCTGAAAGGCGTGAGCATCGTAGGCCTCATGGAAAGCAGCAGGGCCTGCCCCACCCCCACCCCCTGGCAAACAGCCTGACTTCGGGGAATCCCCCCCTAGGTCTCTCTAGACCTAGACGGCCCAGGAAGTGGGTCCCGCCCGGAAGAGGCCACCTGTCCGGAGAAGGTCAGTCTCCAGGAGGAGGAGGAGATGATGATGATGATGGGCCTCTGTTAGCAATAACAGTACCCCTGAGACTTATAGACTGCTTCACAGCCCTCTCTAAGCGGCTTACAGAGTCAGAGTCTTGCCCCCAGCCATTTGGGTCCTCATGTTACAGACCTCGGAAGGACGGAAAGCTGAGTCAACCTCGAGCTGGTCAGGACTGAACTCCCGTCTGTGGGCAGAGTTTGCCTGCAATGCTGCCCTTAACCGTTGTGCCACATTGGGCTCTTTTGGCTCGCAGGCCCAGAGGTTTCTTCTTGGAGACCTCGGGAGAGTTGGTTTTTTGCTGTGGGGCTGCCCCTAATGACCCTGAGGCGGCTTCTGGGTCCCTGCCAGAGAGTTAATCCCCGGCCTGACTCTGCACTGATCTCCTCTTCCTCAGTGAGGGCGCTCTCTACGGAGGCCGAATTGAGCATTGGCCCAACCATGCCCATCACCAGATGTGATTCGGGCCTTAATTCTATTCGATCACAGGATCATAGAGGAACTTCAGAAGAAATAAAGCTCTCTCTGTACGGCTGCCAAGCTCAACTCTCAACACAAACTTTAAAGGGAGCAGGGCTCTCCTTTAGTTAGCGAGGGAGAGGATATTTAGTTTATCTACCACTCTGAAATATTCATGCAGCATATAGTTATTTCCGACATCTCTAATCATGAGATGCACGTATAGAGGAAAATCTTTGCCTCTAGTGGTAAAAAGCCAGGTAAGTGGTTAAGGCACATGGCTACAAATCAGGTGCCTGTGAGTTCCAGTCCTGCCTTAGGCATAAAAGTCAACGGGGGTGACTTTGGACTAATTTCTCTCTCTCTCTCTCTCATCCCAACCCACTTCACAGGGTTGTTGTGGGAAAAATAGGAGGAGGGAGCAATATTTGTTTATTTTTTTGCTGTTTTGAATTAAGGCAGAATAAAAATAAATAACATTTAAAATTGCTGAAAGCTATCGAGTTGTTACTAAGTACAACCTTGGAAGAAAAAGAATCCACTGTGCTCTCCTGCTCACTCACTCACTCACACACAAACGTTACTGTGGTTTAGTGGGTTTATTAATATTCCCCAGCAATTCCCTTCACCAAAAACACAGAACTGGCCCCACTAAATCCAGCCACAAGCGAACCCATGCTAATCCAAAAGGCACTTGAAAGTTTCCCAATCAAAATAAACACTCCAGGCAAAATTAAATCCACAATACAAGAGGGCTTTGCGAAGGCATGACCCAAGTCAAGATGTCAATCCAAAGCGAGGCAGGAATTACAACAACCAGAAAACACACTGCTAGGAAATGAACACGTTATTCCCAGCGTCGCCTCCATCTGTCCGCTGTGCTAAACAGCGAGCTTCTGATGCAGACTATCAAGAAGGGCGAGGCTTTCTCCTCGCAAGTAATCTGGCTGACCTTCGCTACTCCTGCCTTTTCTCTGCCCTACATGTTTTTGGATCAGGTACAGAAGGCAGTTCCTCTTCCGCATCCCTGACTGGCTACAGCTGCATGCTTTCCCACAGGGCTGTCCTGCTGCAGATGGGCTTCAGCCAAATGACTCTCAGGCGGCTACTTGGAGCCACTGACCAACTCCCCTCTTGACACGCCAGGAACTAGTTTGTCCTCCCCCAAACTGACATCTGAAGAGGTATCTGGGGAAGCTTCCGGGGGAGTCATCACATCCACAAACTCTGAAATTTGGCTAGTCCTTCCCTCTAATCAAAATGAATTCCCTATCATAACAACAAAAACCTACCTAAGGATAACAAGCAGAAAAAGCAATTTATAATTTTACAAAATGGAATCTCAAAACCCAACACTTTTTTTTAGTCCTTGTGTTTTTATATTGTAAAATAGATTCACTAGTTACAAAAAGTCATGGGATTATGAATGGCAGATACCTAAGCCATCTATGTTTTGAACTGAATGGAGCTGAATGAATTGGGCTTACCCCAGCCCGGGTAACTTTTGTAGGAGTTCATCTACCAACAGTTTATGTCCTCCAATCTTAAGAAAAGTCATTACCTTAAGCACAAGAAAAGGAAATCACAATGTAGGACCTAGCTGCAGAACTTGGCAAGCCCTGATTATGAGTGGAGACGTATTTGGGAATATTGATGGAGATCATAAAGTAGCATTTGTTTTGTAGGAGAACTAGAGACTTCCACTCAAGGCTCCCCACACACAGACTAGGCCAATATTTCTTGGCCATTTTAAGATGTGTGGACTTCAACTCAACCAGCATTGGTTGGGCAATACTGGGCTAGATATTGTTGTGGGATGCACTCGAGGAAGTTGCAACATTCTAGAACCTTTCAGCCATTCCTGCTGAGTTGTGACTTTATATGGAATCTTTTGCCAAAGGGCCACAAAATGAAATTGGTTGCTGCAAAGAGGAGGAGGAGGAGATGGAGGAGGAGGAGGAGGAGGAGGAGGAGGAGGGAGGAAAAAACACAAAACAGAGAAGACAGGAAGGAAGAAATGAAGTAGGAGCTAGAGGAGGAAAATGGACAAAACTCTTAGTACCTTAAAAGAAAAAGAACAAGTAATAGACAACTTGGGATGTGATTTTTCAGCATCACACAGTTTCATTCAATGCCCTGAGATGTATTGCATTTGCCAAAGCAAGGAGGATGAGTGGAGCCACAGGTGGCTTTGAGTAATTTAGCCAGTCAGTCTGTGTCGCTGGGCCTTGAAAAATTGTGCACAGGTGAAATTGCATTTACAAAACAATGGACTATCATCGCTTCTAGGTGAAGCAATTTGAAGGTCTCCATTTCTAGGAGCTGTGGCGAGTTTTGTAAACCTAAAATAAAAAAAAATCCCCACACACCAGGAATGTAACTTTAAAATAGAGCTTAACTTTTGCCCTTAAGTTTTAAAAGATCAGATAGGTTTAACATTTCAGTCTACAGAAAAGTGCCTCAGATAACATTTTTTTATTATTATGTTTTTTTAAAAAAAGGATTAAAGTAGAACCATGTAGAAAAGAAAGCATCTTCGGGTATTTTGAAAGTGCCCGATTTTTGGGTTGCAGCCTTGGCGTTTGTTAATCTATATTCCTCCATTTCTACAAGAGAGGGATCTTCATTTTGTCCTACAACAGCAACCCTGTGAGGTACGTGAGGTAAGAAAAAGTGAGGAAAAAAATGTCCCTCCATTTCTGTGACTAAGGCTGAACCTGAAACTGAGTTTCCCCAGACCTACTCCATGACTTAGCAACCCAGAATGTCCTCAAATGAGCGACTGCCTCATTTAGCAACCATTCACAGCTACAATGAGGATGAAAAAAATAACTTCACGATCAATCCTTGCATTTACGGCCTCTGCAAGTCTATAAAGCAAAGCAAAGCTAAAGTAAGATTGTAAGTACAGCAAGGATTTCACTTGTTTAATGACTGAGTTGCCCGTCCCAACTGTGGTCACTAAATGAGGACCATCTGTTCACACTTTTAATCTCCTATCTGAGTCCCAGTCAGCTCCAACCTTCGTTAGATTTCTGAGATCATCCAAGAGCTGCCCCAGGGAGAATTTTAGTCTTTACACAAACTTTTTGTGTTCATTCAACCTCCAAATGGCAGGGGAAACATGTTGCTGATTTACTTGGTATAACAAATAATTCCATTTCTGTTTTCCTTTCATACACGAAAGGAAATTAAAGAATTAATGGTATCATGAGTTCCATCTCTGGGAAGACAAGGGAAAGGGGTTGCAATCTGAAGTGCAGTTTTTGTAACATACCACAGAGATGCTTGGCACACTCAGATCTTCTTTAAAGACAGACTGGAGTGATTTACTAACAAGTGATAACAGACAAATTCGTAATGGAAGACACTAGAGAAAGGCCACTGCATTATGAAGGTGGTGGCTGAACTGAACTGAACTGGTGAACGACCTTGAAATGAAATGGGCCGAGAAGAGGTGGGGCAATAATATCACATCAATAAGCTACTGTTGGAAGGAAAATCCATCTGGTTCAGTTTCAAGCTCGGATAAAGATGCTGGAAACAACATGGAGGCTGGAGGCTGATTGGAAAGAAGGTCCATTTATTGGTGAATAGAATGATCAGGGTTTGTGGTTCTGGATCAGCTGAACAATTAGTTAGATCAGTGCCAGGATTTTTATACAGGTCCTGAAATGCTGCTGGGCTGTGTGTGTCTGTGTGTGTGTGCAATGAAGGGACTTGAGTTTTGAAAGGGCGTTGGACAATTCCTATAGTGGCTAATGGATTTCATCCTGTGCTGGATCTTGAGTGAGGGGCTGCTGCACTAATCCTACCATTCTGCTTTTTTTAGCTTTCAAACTTTGCTGCAAGGAGTTTCAAAATATCCTGTCCTGAATGGATTTCTGCCTGCAGTATTTGCTTTGCTTATGAATAGAGCCATCTGGATAGTTGGCTTCTTCTTTCAATAAGCTCTTTATCTCCTTCAGTGCTAGCATCTGCTGTGGGCTATTAAAAAAAGACTGGGGACTGCTTTCTGCCTCTAAGAACATGTTTCTGCATTTCTGCTTTAGGGAAATATAATATTCTACCCTTTTTAATATTTTCCAAAATATTTCATTCTTCGGGGGGAGGGGCTTCCCACATTACAATAGGTCACTGTGGCCATGCCATTACTTTACATAACTAAGTGGAATGTAGAATTGGAGATCCGTCATAGAAATAATTAAAACCAGGAAAGCCTGAATAGAAATCTAAAAAAAATAAACAAGGAAGAAAAAGAATCATACTAGAAGGTTTGGTCCAGATAAAAATTAGATGGTACGATAGCATTGCTTGAAGATAAAGAAACTTATTACCTACTTTCCTCTGGCGATTTTTCTATTTCTTATAAAAAAAGAAGCACAAACTCCTTTAAAAACAAGAGTTAATACTTGAGATTATCTATGAGCAACAGGCTCTTATATAGAAATGCTTCATGACACTCAACTCTGTAATGACACTCAACTATGTAAAAAAAAAAGTTGTTTTTTTAACAATGGGCAGTTTCACTAAATTTTATAGAGCCCTGTTGTTGTTGTTTTTAATAGAATCTAAATTAAATTAAGTGTTTATCCTAGCACTGTCAAAGAAGAAAACTGGCTAGGCCAACAACTCTCTTAGTTTAGTAATAGTTTAGTGCAAACTAATATCAAAAATGGACTCAAGTTAGCCTTCGGTTTATTTGGGTAATGAATTCTGGCACTTATTTCTAGAGAAAAAGAAAAGATGGTCTTGGCTTCGTTTAGAATTTTCTTTAAAGGATGTATTTTTATTGCGATATTAATTTGGGAGAATACCTATTTAATGTTGACTTTTGGAGGTAGTGGCCTCTGCTAAGGGACTGAAACAGAGATGGTAAAAGAAATATCAAGAGGAGTAGGACTTGTGTTATAATGGCTTTTTTGCTATCTTAACTTTTTTCACCCTTGTGTGGGTGCTGATGGATTGGAGACAGCTGAATACGAGTAGTCCTTGACTTACAACACTTCATTTAGTGACCATTTAAAGTTACAACGACACTGAAAAAAGTGACGTATGAGCGTTGTTCAGTTACAATCTTATTAGTATCCCCATGATCATGTGATCGAAATTCAGAGGCTTGGCAACTGGTTCGTATTTATGACTATGGTTGGGTACCAAGGTCATGTGATCCCCTTTTGAGACCTTCTGACAAGCGAAGTCAAAGGGGAAACCAGATTCACTT
>JANHFL010002386.1:0-31462 GCA_032468155.1 Oxyrhabdium leporinum
TCTGCTCCTCCTCCCCCTCCTCCTCCGCCTCCTCCTCCTCCTCCTCCTCCTCCTCCTCCTCCTGTCTTTGCAGTGCAAAAAGTAATTTTATGGAATTGAGTGCTTGTTTGCAGTTACAGTATTTGGTTTAGACAGGTCAGAAACAAAGTTTGGAGACAGTAGTTCTTTTAAAAAAATATTTATTGGTAATGCTTGGCTTGCCACACTCATGTTTTTCACTTATTTTTCTCTTATTTTTAATGTTGATTATAATGCTAGGGCTAGGTAATGAGAGCTGAGTCAAAGTATAAAAGTGTCATGTACTTAATTCAAAATGAGATGGACAACAAACTCCCTGTTCTACAAATATCTGGGGCATATGCTTAAACTTTGGCGATGGGGGTGAGTTAGTTAACATAATGTAACTCCATTTTCTTAGAGTTTTTTTTACAAACTCCTTGACAAGTTTTTAATTTTATTTGCCTAAATTGTGTATATCCGACATAGGCTTTTATGAAAGGCCCACAGGCAGCATCATGCCCTTCAGTTATCCTTATCTAGCTTGCGGCATTGTCAAGAGGGGGCAAAACATCATCTGGGTATTGGCAGAAGGTGAATCATCACCAAAGGCAGGGAATTGGCCCTGCATAACAGTCCCAGTTTCATATGTGATCCCTTGGGAAATTCATTTCTCACCCATGCTGTACATAGTCACTTTCTTAGTATAAGCTACCCTGTAAAATTGGCTGCTTCTGATTCTAATCGGTGAAAAATCTCAGTTATTTTGCTGTCAATAATTTATAATAAAGTGGGAATACTAAGAAAAGTGAAATATTAAAACTTAATTTGCCTTTACTTCTTTTTACCAAATTCTGTATTTCATTATGCTCAATTTACAGTATTCTTTGGTTTTTGTAAATAGTTTGTAGCATAGAAACGGATCTTAGATATGGAATGTATTACAAGTATACAGTTTCACCCTTTTGGCTAGAGGGAACAAAAATTTAGCCATTTTTGAATCCTAGTCTCAAGAACCAAAAGGTGAAGAAGAAAGTGCTTAAAAGCAAGCAGTCAGTAAGATTCTCACCATCCCTATCCTTGCTTGTTAAAACTGTTGGATTGGGATGGAAGGGAGGAGAATGCAGGCAGAGATGTAATCTGGCGTCTCTCATGTAAAAAGGAAGAACGCAGATCAAGACATTTCTGTTCCCCCTAAGATAGGTGGTAATTGCAGGAAAGTACTACTTAACACAGAAACTGCCCCAAGGCATTAGAGACGGCCACAGTGTGTAAAATCCAAAGGACTTCTCTCCAAACCTTGGTTGTATAAGTAGCCAGCCCCTTTCTTCTACAAGCCTCTTTCACATTCTTCCCAATTAATTAATTACTTTATATATATATAGTGAGAATGTACGACCATGAATAGAAGCTGTACCCAAGGATGAAGGCAGATTTGAGCAGGTCCTAGGGTTAGACAGGTATTAGGATTCTTAGCTTGTGACTATGAGAATCTCTGGGGCTAACAGAGATTGGTTTTTAAAAAAGCAAGCATTGGACTAATGTGCCTCTGAAGACATGCTCAGTCTAGACGTTTGTAAAATAGCAGCCCAGAAACTTGTATAGAAATTGTTTTTCACGTGAATCTTTTTTCCTGTTTTGTTGTTCGCAGCAACATTATTAAATAGAAAAAAAGGATTCATATGGGCTATTATACCGTTAGGAACTGGAGAGTTTTGATACAGAATTATATTAGAGTTTCCCCTTGGCCTTGCCCCATTAACTACGATTTTCAGTCCATGTGGACTTGGGCTTCTCTCCAGATCCTTCTACTCAGCATGGGATATAATCAGGCCAAAGCACTCGTTTAAGATTGTTTCTTTACATATTTCTGTTTTATATTTATGAGCTCTTTATAATTATTCTTAGATACTGATACATTTTTATGCTTTTAATTGTTTATACCTCACCCTCCTTATGCTGGTCTGTGAGTGTAAGAAAGATTTGCTTGATTGATATAGAGTTCTTCCTCTTATTTCTGACATGTGATTGATTATCTGATCTAAAATAAGTGCTGCAATTCCAAATAATACTGAATTATTTGATGATATTAAAAATCTAAATCTATATAAAATCTACATTTATACACTAACTATTTATATATATATATATACAGTGCAGAGTCATAAATAAATGTAAGATAAGAATGATAGCTCAGTCTCAAAAGTGGTACTATAGGTTATATTTTACAGTGCATTTTATCATACTTTAAGGCTGCAGCAGTAAAGTTACTTTCCCATGAATCTGTGGTGTGTGTGTGAATGGATGGATCTTTTGAGTAGGTAGCAGTCTTATTTTAAAGTTAAGGAAAATTGCTGTAAGTATCTAGGTAGAAAAATAGCAAATAAAAGAGATAAATTCAATATAATGAAAGGGAATTTCTGCCGATACATTAAAGGGCTAAGAAGACTTAAAAGTATTAGGAAAAATAAGTTTTCTTCATCTTTTTATTTCTTCTTAGCTCTTAAATGTCTTTTGCCAGTTATACCATTGTGCTGGTAGAGAGAGATACAGTTGAATCCAACCCAATATGATCATAATTGAATTGTAAAAAGCTCAAGGGTAAAGGGTAGCTGTATTATTTATTGTTGTTGTGTTATAGAAAATAATTCTTGTAAATAGATTTTTCCCTGTTGAATATTGTTTTTATTGTGATCAGTTTGGTTACTGTTGGGTTGCGTTTTTTTTTCAGAAACAGAAAGATGCTATTATATTAAAAATGAGCTGGAAAGTTTCATAGAAGACAGAAATCTTCCTGAAAAATGGTTCTAAAGATAACATCAGGCCTCTCTTTTCTTCTTTTGTGTAGAAGAAGTTGAGGAAGAATCTGAAATTCCCAAAGAAATAGATCTGACTGATAAACAGAAGCACCAGTTGAAGCACAGAGAATTATTTCTGTCCCGTCAGTATGAGTCCCTGCCTGCAACACACATTCGGTAAGAAGCTGTTGAAAGTATTGTTCCAGTCATGGATTTCTGTGTTTGCTGCTAACTAAATGATCAGAATAAGAGGTTTTCATGTTTTCATGGGATTCAGTAGCACCACAGTAGAATTTGAATTTGTGAAATTCAGAAAAACAATGCAAATGTCCTTATGTCATCTCACAGAATTATTGATTTGCATTTGCATTTCATTTCATTTATTATTTCATTTCATTTCATTGTTTCAATGTTTTCTTTCATCATTAGGACATCAACAAACCATTTCTGAAAATGTAAGTTACTAAATAGAATATGTAGATGAGAACATGCAGTTTAAAAAATATCCAACTTGGTCAGGTATGAATCTTGGAGGATGAACAAGCAAGATGAACACATAAATGGGAGAAGTTAGTTCTCTGTCAGATGAGAAGAAAATATTCTGAAGATTGTTCACTGGCTGGAAGTGAAAACAGACTCTCTGCTTTCATTTTGTAGCAGGCAGTATGTGGAAATGTATCCCTTAATCTATTATATTTGCCTGACCCTTGTCCCCAACTCACATTTTTTTTCTCTTTCTAGCCACCCGGAGTAGTGGCAGATTACTGAACCTAGATAACATTTTAATTCTTTGAGGAATTACACAAATTAAAGGATGACTAAACCTATCCCTCTACCCCCTTAGTAGGTTTTTGATGGAAAGTAGATGAACAGATTCAAATATGGTAGGAATTCAGGGGATGGAAGAATAAATAAGGAAAGCTTTTTAAGATCACTACTCAGTTCCCTTGGATATCTGGCAATCTTAATCCATGCAGAAAATAAGTAATATTTTACCAGTATTATTTATCTATTTTAATTGATTTTTCCTTTGCAGTGTGAAGTGCTCAGTAATATAATATTAATAAAGAATATCCTTCAATGAGTGATTATATTTGCAATTATTAGACTATTGTAAATGTAATAATTATTGTGAGAAAAATAAAAGACAGAATATTTACTGCCTTGATTTGTGTATGAGAGGTGGGAAAATCTAATACACATAAATTGGTTAATATTAAGGTTTCTAATGAAAATATTGTCTTTACGGCAGCTATCAGAATCTGAATGTGTGACAAATCACTATATAATAAAAACTAGTGTAGTTTCTGTGGTTATCTTGGCTTCACCTTTTTTCTTTGTTTCTTTAACTATGATTCTTTAAAATGCAAATAATAGTTACCAGAGATTGATGTGATCTGAAGGATGTTGCATTTATTGCTTATCTTGAGCATTTGCCTACTCAGGTATCATTTTGTTTTGACTGTTATTCATTTACTATTGAAATGAAATTGTGATATATGATTTGCAAAGAGGTACAATTACCCTGCCATGATATATGATCATGTACATATTTTTAGATATTCCCACTGGTTTTTTTTCAGATGTTTCTGTTTTGCAAAATTAAGTTTATTTAGCATTTTAAATAATGTTTTGTAATTAATTGTGAAAGGTGTGTAAAATTTATGTAATGTCAAAAAAGTGAAATTAAAATAAATAACTAAAATTTGATATGTTACAGTGAAATTGGTGATTAGTAAAAAAGTTGGAATTAGGATTACCAGACAATTTTATTTATGTATCACAAATGCTTTCATATCACTTGAGCCTCCACAGTGTAAATGCAAGCAAAGAATTAGAATGCAGAAGAAGAGAATATATGTAGCTCAGGATTAAACTGTGGAGTCCTTGGTGCTCTTTGAGCTTGTTTGTTTGTTTGTTTGCTTGTAAATATTTCATTACCTAACTAACCCATCATCAGTAAGTGCAGGCTTTGCTACCTGTTTATGTACAATAGTTCGCCCTGTTTTGGTTGGGATAGTGTATTCTCAATGGGAGTTCCTTGATTAAGGAAAAGAAATAATTAGGCAAATAACCAAGCAGAAAGCAATGGATGGATGAGAAGGAAGGAAGGAAGGCAGGAAGGCTTCTCATGCTTCCTGCTGTAAGGAAACTCAGTGAGGAAACCAGCAGGAATTTGGAAGTTGCTTCCACTTCCACTGTTTCTCTGTTTCTCTTTTTAGGTAAGGAAATATCCCTGAAATGATGACACCACATATTGTCTAGTACCTAAAACAAAATGTGTCACCTTAAGTTATTTATAAAAAATAACAAAGGCAGGATAAAAATCAACAGATAAAAAATGAGTGCACATGCCTATATTGTATATTGTATATAAAAAGTAAATGTTTTTATGAAAAGTTTGAACAATATTGTGTGGGCTGATATGACAAACAATAGACTGTGTTGTTTCCTGAAATTCTAGTTTTGTTCATTACATCAAAAATCTGCTGAAATAATTGTGTATATCTCTGTGTGTTTAATAAAGGGGGAAAGGAATTCGTTTTTGGCTAGGTACTTCAGTGGCGCCTGAAATATATGAGAGAGGATGGGCTTATGTTTAGGAGACACAGAAAATGAAGCAAAGGTTATTAAAAGGTTTACAAATCTAGAATGATGGACTTTTTCTTAGAATTCTTTCTGAGTCAAAATTGAAACTTTTAAACAGTTAACCTGAAGCATGTTATTCAAGATTGAGTATTGGCAATAAAATGTTCAAATCTAATTTCCTTCACTATGAAATATTCCTGTTGAACTTCATGTGTAATTCCCCAATGGAGACTCTGTACATGTCCTAGGAACAGGTAATCCATGTCACTAGATAGCACTGCCTTCGTTATGCCTGAAAATATATGAGGGATCAGTTTGTGTGGCAAAATACACATCTAAATCAAATAAATACAGTTGCTAAGAGAACAATGGTTCAGTTTTGTTTGATCTAGTATCTGATTCAGCTTTTAAACTTCTTTTAATTTTTAGGCTGCCACAGAATATTATTAATCCAAAACAGGATATTTCCCTTGCTTCTTAAGATCAAAATGGTTAATACGAAGTAAAATACAAAATTTAATATATTGGAGCACTACAATCCATGTCTATCATATATTGCAGATTGCATTGCCTCTGAATTTTATATCCCATTTTTGAATGGTCTGTAACATACAGGTAGTTCTCCTCTAGCAATCACAATTGGGATCAGCAATTCACTTGTTAGGTAAAGTAATTGCTAAGTGAAACTGTGGCTCTGCTTTTGATGTTACTTCAACTTTCCTTTGCTTTACAGACCTGCAAAGGTTGTGAATGCAAAGATTGGTCACAAAGTTACTTTTTCATCACTGTCATAACTGCAAACAGTCATTGAATGAGGCAGTCACTAAAGGAGGACTGTATTAGGCTGTATTAGGCTGTGTCTCTTTTTACTTCTATGTAGGCTTCTACCTATTTCAGCCTCAGAAAAAGTTACCACATAAATAACTAGCACATCTTGCTTAGGTATAAAGAACATGAAGCTTACAAGTAAGATGCATCCTGTTGAAGCAGCTTAACACTTATATCTCAATTGATTAAACAGGTGTCTTTACTGGTCTCTCTGCTTTTCTGTTTTTACAGTAATTCCTGGGTCTCTTGTCTGATCTAGACTTCTAAGAGCTAGAAAAAGTTGGTTAATTCTACTTTAGACAAATGATACTGTGATTTTATTCAAAGACACTAATTAGCCTTGGAAGAATATCGAAGACCTTTGCTCGCTATTGTATTAATAATCACATTCT
This sequence comes from Oxyrhabdium leporinum, assembly GCA_032468155.1. Lineage (NCBI taxonomy): Eukaryota > Metazoa > Chordata > Lepidosauria > Squamata > Cyclocoridae > Oxyrhabdium > Oxyrhabdium leporinum. Next base: position 6,605 of record JANHFL010002386.1, read on the forward strand.
GATTGATTAGCAAAAGAAAAAAATTGAGTAATTGTAATCCAAGGCAACTTCATTGAACAGATAAAAGGCTTTAAAGATCTGGGTGGTGTTTGATGTCTCAGATAAGAAGAATTAGTCTGACATTGAATGAACAGCACACAAAAGTCTTGCAGGTAATTTAAGATCCTTTTGCTTGAAATAAAGTTTTGTGTCTACTGCTATTAAATTATTTATGACTAAAGTAATCACAGCTTTTTGTACAGAGCTCATTTAGGACCATACTTGCATTCTAAATTCCTGAGGGCAATATTTTAGATTCTCAAGTCCCTCTCTAACACTTCTTTGCAATTAAAAGGTGTTTATTTTCTAACATGGAACATTGTGTTCAATAATTCTTACTCTCTTGCTACATTTTAACTTCTGTCCAGTAGATCTGATTTAATATTTTATATTAAACTTCATAGGAATAAGAGTGGCACAGAGTGCATGTAAGATTTGGGCGGGTTAAGAATTGTATTGTAATTTGAAACTGTTGATAAAGCAAATTCAAGATAATAGCAAAATACTTTTGATTTGTCAGTGTCAAGTACAGCCAATTGCACTGCCTATCGTTCTCCCTTCTCTCCTCATAGTTGATAAAAATGGAATGGGAATGTTATTTGTCTTTATAATACACCCTAACCCAGTATCTTCTTGAAGCCGAGATTTCAGTATTAAACAACTCTCATCCTATATATAGGAGCAGTTATGATAGAAGATTAATTTATGTATTTTTAATCCTTTCTGTGCCCTAATTCTGGAATTAAGGCCTTCCTAGAGATTCATGGCAAACATTTTCTCAGATGGTCTGGTAACTGGCCTTTATCTAGCTAGTAGACTTTCATTTTCTTCTGGTATCTCATTGAACCCTCTGTATTTAATAGTTATTGTCTTTTTTTAGCACTCTTCATCCTATTCTGATCTTTAATACATTTCTTCGGATTATAACCCATCAATTCACTTCAGCAGTACAACTATCCCCCAATTTAACTTAGGTTTATCAGGTCACGTTGTCTTTATTAAAATCCATTTTCAAAATCCATAGCTCCCTACTTCCATCTATTTCCCATACCTTAATTCCAGTTCTTTCCTTAGAATTTTTTCTGATTTTTCCCCATTTATGCCAGCTCAATTCAGTAGCCCTTCCTTTCTTCTTTGAAATAAGCTTTTATCTGGTAATCTAAACTGTTGCGCTACTTTTAACTTCTTGTTATCACTAGAGGCCCCAAACATTTGTTTGTGTTAGAGCATGAAAGTCTAGACAGGCAATAAGCTAGAAGGGAGATATTGTGCATCCCAAGGATATTGTGTATAAACTACTAGGCCTTGGCCTCTCCCCAGATTTTTGTTATCCATGCACTATGATAATTTCAATGCTTTTTAAATAGCAACTCTTGGATGCTAACTGGCAATATAAGCTAACCCTAGTCACTGACAGCTAAGTTCCACATACTGGATCTAAATCTACAGCTAGCTAAATATCATGGAACTACTTATCCTTCACAGAACCTTTTAAAAGTTTAATTTAAAATCCTCCCATCTGCTTTGCTGGAAAGTAAATTTCTTAGAAATATATATATCGCCTTAGGATCAATATTTTATGTCGATTTTAAGGTTTAAATGTAGCCTTGATGCTCACATTTCTACCAACCTTAAGTACTGGTATATATACTGAATGTTCTATTTTTGCTTGTTGACTCAGTGTCATTGAAGTTTGAGATCACAGGGGAACTATTATCATTTTAATCTGGGCTGTTACATATTTTTGATGTGTTGAAATCTATTCTCAGGCCAATAACAGTCAGATAGTTAATGTTATTGGCCTAATAATATATTTCAACATAGATTTCAAATAAACATTACTAATAATTTCTTAAGGTTAAAATTATACATGCTTTTAATATATGTATTTTGACCTGGAATTTGTAATTTTTTGGATTTTTCTCACTTTGTAAACTTTTGAGTTCTCTAGAGCTCTTATGAGTTCTCTAGTGGTCTTCTGCATGTTGCGTTTTAAGCAAAACATTAAAGAAAAAAAGGATAGAATGATAGAAAACATCAATGGTCTGTATTTTGTTCAGAATGTAAGATAATAAGTTAATAAGATTTAACTGTATTACATGCAAAGCAGATTTTCAATTGCTTCAAGAACTAATGGAACAAAAGCAAAAATGATAGCTTTTATATAAGCCCATGTAACAAAAAAGCCAACAATTACATAGATCTATCTTCAGTATTACGCAGAACAGATTGCTCCCTTATGATGAAGAGAAAAGATAAAAGAAATGTATAGTTCTCATATTGCAAATGCAATATGATTGTATGTTAATTGAAAAGGGAGAAGGACCCGCTCCCCAATTAACTTCCATATTTCAGTGTGAAAATGCATGTCCTTTCAGTTTTGTGGTTTCTCTCTTGAACCATTACGTTAAATATTTTCATGTCCATGTAAATACAACAGACTATACATTCTCAACATTTTAAGCATATTGAGTTTTAATTGTATGAATTAAAAATTACAAGAAATAGAACTAGGCTGAGATACATGTTCAGTCTTAATATAGAGCAGCTGTTGTGGTCAGTGTTAAATGCCTTGAAATCTTCATTCTTTCTAAATTCTGGTTGGCATTAACCATGAATGATGGTTGCTCTGCATTTGCATGTCACACTTAATCTAAGAATAGACACTGCCCATGGATAAAGAGGTAGTGTCCATGAATAAAAAGGTATGCAGACAGGTGTTATGAGGTCTCATTCATATTTACCATAATCAGTACAGTGGGTTAAGGAGTATAGCAAGTGTGTTCCACTCTTCAGGACTGATTGACCACTCATGCTAATGCTGGATATATGACTTGAGTAAGTCAATATAATTGCATTGATACAAGTGCTTCAAAAGTCTGACTGCATTTAGACAAAATGCAATCCAAAAGAAAAAAATAAGTGATATAAATAGATGTGTTGAAATGAAATTATAGAGCACAAAAAAGTGGTTAAGCTATTTGGAGATTTAGAAATGAATGAGAATGGCGATTCATGAGCATCAGACATTTGTTTCAAATACATGATTTAAACACAAGTCTATTCACAAGTCTATTTCAACATACACAAAACGATATACAACATTTAATAAAATAAAATGGATTATTCATTATGATGTAGAGTGAATGGGTAGGCAGCTCCCCATATCACATTCATTCTTGCAGTCTGCCTTCTTGCCAACCCCTCATGCCAAAAAGCGAATTGCTGGCTCAGACATTCAGGTACATTTTTTTCCATCTCAAGTAGAAGCGCACAGATTTTAGCAAACAATGCACCAGGTTCTTCCAAAGCCCTCCCTTTTGGTTAGAGGAGAAAATGATTTGTTTTTAAAAATAAAGCCAAAGTTGCTAGGTGAGAGGCTGTAAACCAGGTGAGATTTATTCCCCTTGTCTTCTGATATAAATTGGAATTTTCAGGAACAATATTTTACCACATAATTAAATTGGTGTAGGGTTAACATTTATGCCTGCAGTTGTCTATTCTGTATAGGAGTAAGAGAATACTAGCTAAGAATATTAATTTCTTTTCTACATCAGTTAATGCTTTATTGTCTGTAGGGATTATTGTACCTGTTTACCTACAAGATCAATCCTTGTATGTTTTGACATTACTTTAAAATTCTGTGGTTTCTCAGAATTTTATTACTTTCTGTAAAGTATCCATGAGAGGTTCTTTAAATATGTCTGTAATTTTAGCAGATCTATATTTTTATCTTTTGCATTATTGAATGTCTTGCATGAGACTACTCAAAATTGAAGAGGAATTTAACCATAAAGAATCTTTTTCCTTTCTTTTTTTTTAATGAAGGATGAGTCTGTGTGAGTGTCTTTTGAAGCAGTGGCGGCTGATTTTCCCAGCAACGTACCTCAGTGCTCAGGATGAGGAGATGATGTTATAAACTGTTTTTGGTTTATGAAAAATAGGCTAGGCTAGACCTAGACCTAGACCCAGACCGTAGACCTAGACCCAGACCCAGACCTAGACTAGAATGGATCTTGGAGGTCTTTTAGTCCAACCCCCTGCTCAGGCAGAAAACCCCATACCATTTCAGATAAATGTCCAATCTCTTCTTAAAAATTTCCAGTGTTGGAGAATTCACAACTTCTGGAGGCAAATTTTCCACTGGTTAATTGTTCGTGTTGGAAATTGTTTTCTTAGTTCTAGGTTGTTTCTCTCCTTGATTAGTTCCCATTCGTTGCTTCTTGTCCTGTCCTCAGGTGCTTTGGAGAATAGCTTGACTGTCTTCTTTGTGACAACCCCTGAGGTATCGGAACACTGCTATCATGTCACCCTTAGTCCTTCTTTTCATTAAACTAGACATACTCCATTCCAGCAACCATTTTTTATTTGTTTTAGCCTCCAGTATCCTAATCATCTTTGTTGGTCTTCTCTGCACTCTTTCCAGAGTCTCAACATTTTTTTTACATTGTGGTGACCAAAACTGGATGCAGTATTCCAAGTGTGGTCTTGCCAAGGCATTATAAAGTGGTATTAACCCTTCACGTGATCTTAATTCTATCCCTCTGTTAATGCAGCCTAGAACTGTGTTGGCTTTTTTGGTAACTGTAGCACACTGCTAGCTCATATTTAAGGGATTATCCACTTGGACTCCAAGATTTCTGTCAGTTACTACTATTGAGCGAGATACCACCTATACTGTACCTGTGCATTTTGTTTTTCTTGCCTAAATGTAGAACCTTACTTTTTTCACCATTGAATTTCATTTTGTTGCATACCACCCAATGTTCAAGTCTGTCAAGATCCTTCTGAATCTTAAACCTATCTTCCGGAGTATTGGCTATTCTTGATAGCTTGGTGTCATCTGTAAATTTAATGAGTTTCCTATCTATCCCCTCAACCAAATTATTGATGAAGATGTTGAAGAGTACTGGGCGTAAAACAGAGCCACGGGGTCCATAGCATACTTCCCTCCATGTACATGCAGTTCTATTGAGGACTACTCGTTGAGTGTGGTTGGTCAGCCAGTAACAAATCCATCTGATGGTGATGTCTAACCTACATTTTTCTATCTTATCAAGTAGTAGATTGTGGTCTAATTTGTCAAATGCCTTGCTGAAATCCAAGTAAATTATATCCACAACATTCCTTTGGTCCACTAATTTTGTCACCTTGTCAAAGAATGCAATAATATTTGTCTGGCATGATCTGCTTTTGACAAATCCATGTTGGTTTTTGGTTATGACTTTGTTTGCCTCTAGGTGTTCACTGATTTGTTGCTTAATAATCTTTTCCAGAATCTTCCCAGGTATTGAGGTCAGGCTGATACGTCTGTAGTTTCCTGGATCTATTTTTTTTCTTTTTTTGAAGGTGGAAACTATATCAGCTCTTTTCCAGTACGTTGGCAGTTCCCCGGTGTTCCAGGATCTTTGGAAGATATAGTTCAGTGGTTCTGAGATCACACCTGTCAGTTCCTTCAAAATCTATCTGGTCCCAGTGATTTAAACTCATCTAGGGTGGATAGGTGCTCACTTACCATTTTCTTACCTATTTTAACTTGTGTTTCTGATCTGTTTTTTACAGTATTGTTTTTGATAGGTTGGACTCTTTTTTCCCCTTTGTATAAAAAAGGGTGGAAAAAATGAGTTAAACAGTTCTGCTTTCTGTCTGTTGCTTGTCACCTTCTTGCCACTTTCTCCCACAAGGGGACCAATTGTTTCCTTGACTTTTTTCTTGTTTTTTACATGTTGAAAGAAGCTTTTTTTGTTAGTTTTGACTTTATGAGCCTTAGCTTTCCTCACTTCATCTTTGCAGGCTCAGGTTATTTGCTGATATTCTGCCTTCGTTATGTGCCCCTCTTTCCACTTTTTATACTTGTCCTTTTTTCTTTCAAGTTATTAGAGAGTTCTTTATGCAGCCATGCTGGTTTCTTTTGAGAGCTGTTATTTTTCTTCTTCATTGCTATTGTGCTTGATTGGGCTTTTATAATATCAGGTGTTTTTTTGTTTTACTTGTCAGTACGCTTGCTTAAGTATATGCTGGAGGTGTACTACAAAGGAATTTCCCTAAAAGATAGATGACGATAACAATGACTACTAAGCTGCCACATCAAGGCAGGAGATCTACACTCAGAGGATTTGTGAGATTGGTGGTTGAAATTATGAACCTTCCATGCTTCACTCTCAGCCCTGCTGTTACAAAACATATCAAACAGTAAGGGAATGTGGAAAAAATGGAAATTGTTGGCCTCTTGACTGCAACAACATACTGTAATATAATATCTGCATTGGAGGATTTCACAGTTAGCAGCACATAATAACTTTGTTTATAATAGTTGCTTGACTTGATAAATGTTCAGTTACAGATTACAAACAAAAAGAAAAATTGACTTAACAATCTTGAATGTTGTGCCTGATTCTCCTACTCAAAAAATATTAAAATAACAGAGTAAATAAATAAGGGCAGTTACCTGTTGGTACAGGTATAAAAAGAATGAATGGTTAATCATGCTATCCACCTGTTGAAATGAAATCTAATAGAAAAATGCTTGAACGTGTTGTTAGACACAGACTTGAAGAGCTGAATTTTTAAAGAAAATATACTAAAGAATTCTTTCTCTACTCTTATATTGCTAAGCAGAACAATGTGTACCACTCCAACCAGCAATTTTCAATTAATTCCAAACGGAGCACTTTTACAATTTTACTGTGTTTTAAAAAGGGAGATGTTCTATTCAGAACATTATCTTCAGATCTCAGCCTTCCACGTTATTTTTATCAATTTGGCCTCTGATTGCTTTGTTTCATTTCTTAATGCTTTCCTAGTAGTGCTGTGGCCATCGTTGATACAATAATGCTAATCTGGAATGAAATATCTTCCAGTTCATCCTGGCATGACTTCTTTTATTTATCATCTTAGCAAATTAATAATTTTTGCATGACATTTTATTAAGCTGATTATTAGCTTTGCACTTATAGGTTACTTTGATTCAAATTTGTAGTATGCTGATAGCTTTGATTGAATACTTTATATCCTGTCATTGTGCTTCTCACAGATGTCCAGATATTGTTCTAACACATTACCTATTACATTTTTGAAACATATTATGAGAATAAATGAATTTTTCCTTAACTTTTATTTCTTGGATTAAAATAATTCTTTATTGCTTTTGCTGGACAGTAAAATGATTGGATTGGAACATAATTGTTATTGTATATTGAGTATATTTTAGGTCTTATTAGCAATTATCAAAGCTCTCAATTTTTGTGGGTGTTATACAATAATATTGCACGTTTTCTAGATAAATTGAAAGAAATCTAATGTACTGCCAATTGGCAATAATGTTTTTTGTGAAAATATGGCAGAAAATTAGGTGTGGCTTACTGTCTGAATTCTCGTATATTCTTAGGAATAATTATCAGAAAAATATTTTAATTAGTAAATGTCAAAATGGTAAACTGTGAAGTTGTGAGAGGCTGGAGAAAGGAAGCAGGGAAGAAATGCTATTTAGGTGAGAAGACATGATGCAGTCCAGATGTGAAAACTGGGAAGGAAGGACTTCAAAGAGATTCCATCTGAATGAACTCACTATGAATCTGAGTGGAATTCACTCTTACAGTTTTCAAGATTATTTTACTTCAGGCTAGCATTATATATGCCTTTCTGAAATTTTGAGTGCTTTTTGAATCATTGGTTTGCCAGCTATATAGAGTGTGACTGTGACAATAACACAGATGAAAAATGAATACTGGGTGGTTGAAAATGCCCACATGTTTTTTTTGGGGAAAATTAAATATATAAATTAATTTCATGTCCACTATGTATTTTAAGAGGGATACCTATATAAATTCTATTTTTATAAACCAATATAGTTTAAATCAATTTTCATGGATCAATCAAGTTCTTTCTTTCTAAATTGCAGCTTCCGTATGACAAAAAAAAAAGTATGACAAAAAATGTTGAGACTCTGGAAAGAGTGCAAGAAGAGCAACAAGAATGATTAAGGGGCCGGAGGCTAAAACATAGAAAGAACGTTTACTGGAATTGGGCATGTCTAGTCTAATGAAAAGAAGGAGTAGTGAGACATGATTGCAGGGTTCCAGTATTTGAGGGGCTCCTACAAAGTTGAGGGGTCAAACTTTTCTAAAGCACCAAAAGGCAAGACAAGAAACAATGAATAGAAACTAACCAAGGAGGGAAGCAACCTAGAACTAAGGAGAAAATCCCTAATGGTGAGAGCAATCAACCAATGGAATAGCTTACCTTCAGAGATTGTGGGTGATCCATCACTGGAGGCTTTCAAAAAGAGACTGGGCAACCATTTGTCTGAAGCAGGAGATTAGACTTGAATATCTCCAAGGTCCTTCCAATTCTATTATTCTATTATTTTATTGTATTCTATTATTATTCTATGTATGAAGATGAATTTAATTTTACAGAATTTGAAGCATATATATTTGTTTCTTTTGGAATGTGATAGCATTTGAATATTGTGTTATTATGAACATAATTACCTGCTCGGAGTTGCCTTATCCAGGAGATGTGGGGAGGCATATACATTTAATAAATAATGAATAAATGATTACAGCGATGTTATTTAGATCCTTTGAAACACTAGGAGGTACTGGGATCTAATTACAGTAGGAATTAAAATGTGTTGTCCTTAAGGCAGTAGAACATATTTAGATGTTAATGGAAAAGCAATTTAATTCTGACTCATTTACATGAGAAATTAATTCTCTGGAATATTCCTTATTTAAAGATGGTGGATAAACTTTTTTATTATTATTTTGGAAATCTGAACCAGAAATGTGATTAACATCTTAGATTTGATTCTTGCTGATTGCTTCTTTAAGACTTTTGGAAAATTACAAACAGAATAAAGTGTATCTAATTATTGAATGGCAATCTATTTAATTAAACTATTTATTATATTCCCAGTCTGGGCTTGATTTATTTGTAGTTACAGAAATTTCTACAGTTTTGAGTATATTATATAAACTTTTAAAAAAATAAAACCAGTGATTTAATTACATCAACAGATGAAGATTCCACAAAGATTAAATATTGATAATTTGAAATAAATAATTGAAATATTCAGTTCTAACAAATCTATGGTATTGCATTTTTAAAAAAGTCATATATATCTTTTTTTAATTTTAAGATGAAAATAATCCATTATTTTTTTTGTGGTTCATTGACATCTTGATAGATGCTTAAAAGGGATTTGTAATCTGCCTTTTATGGTTTTGTGTTAGAGGTAAAGTTGAAGGTATGTTCATACATATGATTTTCATGCTATTCCACATTAATTGAACCGTTGAATAGTCGGTATTACTATTAGGTATATGTTAATGTTGTCAATTAATATTTAAAACTATATTCCTAAAATTTGGAATCTATTTCCATATGAGCTTTGGATCTAGCACATCTAGATTGTTGAAAAAAAACACATTATTACGTCTTCTTGGACTGATGCTTGTAAAATAGATACTGATGATTGCTTGACAAAATGTGGGCACTGTTAGCCTTTGAAGTGGTTCGCTATCAATATAATAGAAAAATATCACCAAGGTTTAATAAAATATCCCTGGAAAAATGTTTGACAGCATTTAATGAGAAGCATTTAATAATTTCTATATTAAACCCAATTGTGTGTATGTGTGTGTGCATACACCTTCAAGTCACACTGATGACTTCCCTGCAGTTTTCCACTTTGGGCAAGATGTAATTTGGGATAAAAGAAAAGGTTTTGTGTTTGTCAGTTGAAATCCGGTTAGGCAAGGAATAGGGAGTGTCCCTTCCTGAGGCCTGTTTGTCTAGGACTAGGTTTTGAGTAGTACATCACATTCAATCCCAAAATGGGGGAAATGATGTTCAATTGTATAATGGAACGGAGCACTATTTCATAGGTATGTCTGTATTTACAAATTTAGGCTATAATACTTTCTTGGAAACAATAAAGGACAAACTGAAAAAGGCAAATCTGAAAGAGGATCATAAGGATAAAAAAAAGATTGTTTATAATTTTGCTTACAAATGAAAATTCAAAGTAAAACCAATAAATACTTTTTTTAAATGCACATTCTAATAAAAATACCTAAAATCAAATTTATTTAAACAAGACAGTTTCCATATTTTTCACAGGAATGGACTTCTTTTCAAGAATTTCTGAAGTAAAGGACTGTCCTTTATAATAAAAGATTTGTGATCATTGTAGGTTAGGGCAGAGATACAAGCTGTTTTTTCAGCTCAGTAGTTACTCCCTCATCCCTCAAGCTAGTCAATCTCATTACAGGGATGGTTGTGGATTCACTCAGATTGCTAGTCCTGGTATGAGAATCATGAACTTGTTCCAGAACTGAATGTCTTATTTTCTTCCTTCTTTCTTTTCAATTGTTTTCTCTTATATTTAAACCAGTTGCATTTAATTTCATTATAATTTAATGGTCACGATGGCTGAATATTATTTCTACAGACAAAACCAAGTTAGCTTGAATTAAAAAATGCAAGAAGGAAAACTCTTTTGCATTAAGACCCTATCAGCATCTGCATAGCCACTGTGAGAATAGAAGCTAGAGTAAGATGGCCTTTGGACCAATTCAGCAGAGTTCTCTTGAAGTCTGTATGTTTGTAGAAATTATAAGATATACAGTAACTGAACTTTTCAAACTATGTACTTGGTTGACAGATTTGTTGCCCTTTACTTTGCAAGAAGATATTTCTAGACATAAACACTTCCTTTTTTTTCTGCTTCTGTAGGGGAAAATGCAGTGTTGCACTTCTGAATGAGACAGAGTCTGTATTGTCGTATCTCGCCAAAGAGGTATATAATTGGTTCACCTATCAATACCCTTTTATTTACATGTTATTGAGTTTCATTTTTAACAGATTGCTATAAAACCAAACTGTAATTGTGCTTAATAGTATATTGCTGTTATAAAGGTGAAATGGCTTGGTATTTGTTTGATTGTTTTGTGATGTGGTAATTCACTCTCCTAAATTATTGATGCTTTATTGAAATAATACTGAAACCATTCATTTGATTTTCCATCGGTAACTTGCAGCTCAGAATACAAAAGGTGATTCTCTTAAACTAATACTTTTGTTTTGTTTCTCTTGCCACTTATTAACACTGGGGTTATATTTAAATGTGAGAGAGCTCTTACTGGATGGAGAAAGAGGGATCACTGATACTAAGAACATGAATTTTAGCTTTTCCACATTCTAAAAAAGATTAAGATGAGAATGCGTACCTAATTCTTATGAGCATGACTATCTAGTAATCTCAATATTACACCATAAAGATTGTTTACCAAACCTATTGCAAACATTTTTTTTAAAAAATATTACTTTTAGCAAAGCATTTAAATTCAGTTTAGCAGAGTTTAGGGATAATAAGCTTTTATGGTATACATCTATCAGTATCTACTCAAAAGTTAATATCTAGCTCTCTAAACTTTGTACCAAACTCTTTGCACAAATTTTTATACTAAAGGTAGGAATATGTTTCATTGTTGTCCATAAGTATGCATAAACAGATAAATACTGAATATCTTGTATATAATTCTCAAAAACAATTTAAATGCTCTTCAGCATATGAGAGAGTATGCCTACCTTATACCACTCCCCAATTTCTACACTTTCTTAGTAAAAAAACCCACCCCAGAACTAATGAATTGAGTTCTCTGCCTTTTGATTCATAGACTAAAGCACTCTAATTCTGTAGTCACTTTTGTCAGAGTGAGTCCCACTGAATTCAGTGACTATCTTTCCAGATAAGATATATATCTTGTATTGTTGCAGTAATAAAAAATACTGCTGAAATATTTCGCCTAAAAGCTTGTTTTCTAAACCACTTATTTATTTATTTTTCAATATTTCATGATTTAAATAATTAAGCTATGCTGGAACTTAATACTTTTGGATTGGAACAAGATAGCTCATTCACATTGTGTTAAACCTCAGTTGTTTTTAGAACAGCTGTAAACATCAAAAGATATACTTCACAAGGCATGTTAGTGCAAATGAAGCACTACTTTTTGAAGCATTCAAGCAGCTTTGCCCTTTGCAAGCTCATTCAGGTGCTTAAAACTCTTCATGCAAACACATTTTGCAGAGCACCTCTTTTAAATGCCTCCCACAGCCTGAGCACTTAAAATAGGCTAGTGGAAATTGATTGGACAGGTAAGTCATAATAATTTAAGTACAAGTAGTTGCTGACTTATACATAAAACACAATTATTGTAAAATTTTATAAAACCCCCCCCCCTCCGATAGTCACATGATTGCATTTTGGGTGCTTGGCAACTGGCTCACATTTACAACTTTTTGCCAAGTGTCCTGCAATCATGTGATACCTATTTGTAATCTTCTCTATCTGCTTACCCAGATAGTCAGTGGGAAAGCAACAGGAAGGTTTGCAAGCAGAGAGGATCAAGGGGAACTAAAATAACCAATGGCCTGCAAGAATGGAGCTGAAATACCGAAGAAGGATTTTCCCTCTCTGCAAGGAGGGGAGCAGAAATTCCCTCAACAAGCTGCAGAAATGGAGCTGAAATCCTGAAAATTGTAGCTCTGTTCCTGCATCCTGCTGAAGGATTTTTCTTCCATGCATGGAGGGGAGGAGAAATCCTTCAGTGGCCTGCAGGAACATCTGGTAACAAAAAGGCTGCCTGCCAGGAGGATTTCAGCTCCACACAGAGCTGAAATCTTCCTGGCAGGCAGTTCTTTCACCTTATCCATTTAACAACTCAGGAGATTGCTTAATGACTGCAACTGTGAGTGCCAGGATTGTGATACTTGAATGAAACAGTCATACGTGTGTCTTAACTGCTTCACTCAACAACTGAGATTCCAGTTCCAGTTTTGGTTATAAGTCAGTGACTACCTGTGCTGCTTAAAAGGTGTGTCCCTTAATGAGAATAATGTATGTTTGAGATCTTTCTCTTTGCTTATCCTTTTAAAAGATATATGTGGTTAATAAAACATAAAACTCAACAAGAAGATATTCTGTGCTAAGGCAATCAGGGAAATCAACCTGGTATTTATAGATATAGCTGAAAACTCTAGATAGTGATAGCGCTTAGACTTATATAGACTTAGATTTTACAGCCCTCTCTAAGTGGTTTACAGAGTTAGCGTATTGCCCCCAACAATCTGGGTCCTCATTTTACCGACCTTGGAAGGATGGAAGGCTGAGTCAACCTTGAGCCTCATGAGATTCGATCTGCCAAATTGCAGGCACCTGGCATTCAGCAGAGGTAGCCTGCAGTACTGCATTCTAACCACTGCGCCACCACGGCTCACTGATGCCATCAAATTACCTATTCCTGGTTTACCCTGATTTGCAACACTTGTTCGGAGTTTCATCAGAGATTTCTATAACTCAAATTTAATATCCCAAGGATTGTTTAAGTATTATTTTTAAAAAAAAAACTTTTTTAGTGGAGGAAGTAGCAATCACCATGGCTCTCTAGATTTGCTGAGCTTCAGTGCCTAGCAGCCTCAACCACTGTGTCCTTCTTTCAGCCATTTAAAAGGAAGCATGTAGATTTTTCCCTGCTTGCTTTTATTTATTTTATTCACTTTTCTCATCTTAGGATACTTTCTTTTATTCTCTGGTATATGACCCATCACTAAAAACACTTCTGGCAGACAAAGGCGAAATCAGAGTTGGACCCAGGTATCAAGCTGATGTACCAGATATTCTCTCAGAAGGTAAGCATGCTATTTACCACTTTTCAGTGCCAGCTTTTATTCTAATTGATACAGTTTTGCATATTCCAGTTTGTAAGTAATCGAATATGTACCATGCGGATCCCAAAGATGTTTTTAAAATGGTTTAAACATCCAGTTTCTAAATAGAACTTTTAAAAAACACCATAATATCCCTGTTTTTCCTTGTATGTTGGGTTGTTGATTTTCTTTTTAACTTTTGATTTATTTTTTTGTATAATAAAATAATAAAAATAAACTCAAAAAAGTATGTTATAGGTTGCTTGATGACTTATGTTACCAGTGCATGGGTATGTTTGTCTTTATTTATTTATTGAGCTTATAGCCTGCCTTTCATTCAGCAACCAAAGCTGTATACATAGCATTACTTCTTCCATTACTCTCCTCTTCTCCACACCTAACAATCACTGTATGAGATAGGTTGGACCGAGAGATGGCAGCTGGACCCAATCGCCCAGTGGTGATTTCCATGGTTGAGACTGAAGAAAGCCTGATTCTCATCCCATACTTTTAGGGCTCTTATAAGGCCATTCAGCCTGTGTCTAATTGGATGACTAGCATAGCAGCAACAGTACGTTTTTATTTTTTAATATTCATTTAGTGGTCTCACAATTGTTTAAAATAAAAACCTGAAAGAGTGAATAAAATATTAAAATAGATGCCGGTATTACAATTTTTTAAAAAAAATATATTTTATTGAAAAAATTAAGATAAAAGCAATACAAATATAAAAAAGAAACAAAAATAAAGACTAGTGAATAAGAAAGAAGAAATAGAAAAAAAGATATGAAGTACTTATGATCTTTTTACATTTATATTTTACCCCCTCTCTAAAGTTCAATCATAATTTCTTTTTCCCAGAAGTTACCCTTTCTAATTGTCAAACCCATAAATCACAACTTAATTTTTCTCTCTTTTTTTAAAACAGAAAAGTCCATCAGGGGTTTCCAGTCACTAATATATCTTTCTCTAAGCAAACAAGTTAATTTTGCCCTATCTTCTAGTTCCATCTTCACCAGCCATTCATTGTGGATATATCAGAGACTTGCCATTATTAACTTTAGTGCTTGAACAAATAATGTGAAAGCTGTATGAAGAAACAGACTCAATATATATTTAAAGGATTTGAAAATCTTCAGGTTGCTGTACTTTTACTATATAACAATGTATTTGTATAGCTACCTATCTATATATGTGTGTACACTCTGGTGAAATACTAGTTTTAGCATAATTTATGGAATATTGTGAAGATCCTTGTCTATTGTTTCTCTGATATAGCTAATTTTGAATTTTAGCCCCTAATTATAAATGACATTTAGAATTGATTTTGGTTTTTTTAAAGTTAAAATCAGCATGATGGAAATCAGATTATTGTTACAATTATTGCAAGCACCATACACATAGGGAATATGTTTGGAACAAGTTCCCATCTGTGGTCTGGGAACCTTTTCTGTTGGTATTTTCAAGGAACAAGTTTATATTTTTAGTCTTAATTGAAACTTAAAAAAATGATTTAGTGATTCAAAAATTAGAGCATTTTAGAATAAAGATGAGATGGTATTTTTATGTGCTTATTTGTTTAATAATAACAATAAAAACAAAATCCAACCAATTTTTGATTATGAGTTTCTGAAAAGAGCCAAAGTGTTTTATGTATATATTATTTATTTATCAGATGTATTCCCTGCTGAACCAATCACTGACTGCTGACAATTTAAAGTAATAACATGGTTAAACATAAAAATTTAAAACATTATAATATCATAATAAAAATTTCAATAACAATTTGACATGAATGCATAAAAATTGAAAATTATATAGAAATAGTGGAAATGAAGGTGACATACTTCATATTAAATGCACTCCAGAAAAAAATCAGTCTTTAATATTTTTTTGTAACACTATTAAGGAAGAGCAAATCTGATTTCTGGGAAAAGACCATTCCATAGGATTTGGCACTGCAAAAGATAAACAGCACTTTCTGGCTCAGCTCTCATCACTTCATGAATGTAGAAAGCAATTAATAGTTTTTTTCCAGGAAGAACATACCAGACAGGTATATTCCACTTGGAAGAGACAATCCTTTAAGTACCTAGCTATCAAACAATGGTGCATGTATGTATGTGTGTGTGTCTATCTTCGAGTCGTGGTGTACTCTTGGCAAGATTTCAGAAGTGGTTTATCATTGCCTCCTTCCCAGGGCTGGGAGAGAATGACTAGTCACAGTTACCCAGCAGGCTATGTTACCTATGGCAGGACTAGAACTCAAAGTCTCCCAGTTTCTACCCTGATGCCTTGTACCAGATTGGTTCTATCAAACCACATAGGACAAAACTCCATTTTGTTCCGGAGACTCTCTGAGCACTGAGAAAAGGCCTTCATAGCATCTCCCAATCTAGGAGGGTGAAGTATAATTGAATGATATCTGATCTGGAGCCAAATGATGACCTCTCCCTGCAACTACAAACAGATATTAAAGGATAGGGAACAAATTGAATCATTTGATACACTGCAAATGGACATTTTCCAATCTCTTTTTCCTCATTGCCAGAGATTGGGACTGCCTGCCGAAGAAGGAACTGAACTATTGCAAAACAGCACTTCCAATATCCAGTGCTCACAGGCAGCCCATGATTCAATATTAATGATGGTTAGATCGTACCCTGGTATCCTTTACATGCACCCCACCCCCACAAGGACCTCCAGGTGGCCAGAGCCATTCAAGTGGTCTGCCCCCAGCAACTAATGGGCCCAAACAGATTTGAGAGGGAACTGGCAGATATTCCAGGGGCTTTACTGCAGCCCTGCTGAAGCTCTGGTTATGTCCTAGAACCAACTTTGGATGGGATCACATCTGTGTGGCCTCTTGATGCATTGCTCATGACACTCCGTATGGCTCACATAAGAGCTGTGGGTTCTGAAAAGAACAAAGAGATGTCTAAAGAGCTGTTGGAAGAAACCGGGGGATGAATCTGACTGGACATGTGTTACCTCGTGGTGGTAAGAGCAGTTAATGCTATTATTTCTCTGCCCTTATTGCATCTGCACATGTTGCCTGGCAGCCCTGTTCAGGATCACCCATCCTTGCTGTGACGGGGAGCTCAGTTGATCATCTTCAGGGCCATGCAGAAGAATTTGTGGAACACTTGACAAAGTCATTTGAATCTATTTCCAGTTGTAATCCATGTGTGATGCTGATCCATTAGCAATGCCTGGGGAAAGATCCAGTTATCTGGGAACAGTTTAATCTTTTTGTATTTGATCAAGTAGTCCTCAGCACAACCACTTGTCAATTAGAACTCTATCCCTCCTGGCTGGTGAAAGCCTCTAGAACAGTGATGGCTTGGAAGGTTCAGGCATTGATACATTCTTCATTCAGGGAGGAATGTGCTCTATGATTTTTCTGAAAATATATTGCTAATGGGATCAGTTGTGATAAGAGTATTAGAGGAAAATTGAGGAGACTCAAATTCAAATTGTCTGTAGCAATGAAGTATACCAGGCTACTTATTTTTTCAGGCTAAATGGCTTCGTAGGATAAAATAGAAGGATGAGTATATCCAGTATCCTAAGCTTCATGGAAGAAAGATGACTTTTTAAAAATATAAAAGTAATAAAATATAATAATAAAATATAAATAAGTGAAAGTAATATTAGCTTTCTCGGGATACATTTAATTGCATATTAGTAACTATTACATACTGGACAATGTCAATAAATAATGTCAATAAATAAATACTTTATATTTCAGTTATATACAAACCCCAAAAATTAATTGATAATTATGTTGATAATTTATCAAATTTATACATTAAAACTTGTTCTAAAACATTAACTACAGTTTTAATTATTGGAAAATGTTATTGCTGGTTTCCTTAAATGAAAATATGGGAAATATTTACCTAACTCTCTGGAACAATGATTTTTCCAACCTTTTCCCATCTCATAGCACACATCTCATTGGTAAGGTTTCTAGGTCATGAAACTGGAAGTCCTTTGACATCAAATTCCTTGACATTCTTGGGTTTGGAAGAAGAAATAGAGGCAGTCCACCCGTGTTAATGTCACAGAAGTGGGATTCTGGCTGCACAAGTTTGCAGCATTTCCTGCTCCTTGATGCAGTATACCTGCAGACCTTTCAGAGCACTCAAATGAACCTTGGCACAGTGACTGAAAACCACAACTCTAAAAGATAAGATAAAATTATCCTGATCATGGCTTCATGTTATTTCCAATAGTAGACAGTTTGTGACTGTTTAATTTACTGGTAATTTTTTCAAGCAAAAAACAAAATAAGAAAACCAACCTGAATAGCTCCTCCTCTATCCACATTTATAGAACCTCCAGAAAATGCTGATATGCCCAGAAAATGATCATAGGTGTTATAAAGGATTTATTTTGAGGTGAAAGTAGAAATTTTTAAATGAATTATTCAACAATGTAGCCTATATAAATAAAGATTTACAAACTGGAACTTTGCATATTGTATCTCATTTATACAATTCGGAGATGCAGACAAATGATGTTTTGTGGTTTCTTTCTGAAAGAAAAATTAGTGGAAGTAAAGATCAGAGACAAGCTGTCTAGCCACAATCTAGCCACAGAAACAAAGATATGGATTACTGAACTGCACAAATACAGTCTAATTGCTTTTTGTTGCAAGGACAAATGACACTGCATTCAGGAAAAGCTATAAATTACTTTTATGTTGAATCTGTGACTAAGAAGCAGAGATCTATAAGTAATTAAGTTTGTGGAGTAAGTATATATTTAAGTATTGTCGGGCCTGTGTTGAAACAAAAAAAAATGGATGTAATTACGTGGTTGTGGG
The DNA here is from genome assembly GCA_032468155.1 of Oxyrhabdium leporinum. Lineage (NCBI taxonomy): Eukaryota > Metazoa > Chordata > Lepidosauria > Squamata > Cyclocoridae > Oxyrhabdium > Oxyrhabdium leporinum. The sequence goes on from JANHFL010002386.1 coordinate 25,191, forward strand.
TTGGATATCTATGAACTACTAAAACTCTTTATCTCTTTGTAATCTTTGGTTGAGCAAAATTGGAAGGTATAGGCAACAATGATTAAGGGTAGCTCAAATGGGCTAACTTACAAAATGCTGGTATCCATAATTCCTGTGGGAGTGAATTTGTGGTTGCTTAAGTGCCATTACACCTTCTAAATACACTTCATAGAAACCTGCAGGTTAAATGGCACATGGGAAGATGGGATTGTTGTATCTTCATCCTCTTCCCTGCCTCCTCCTGGTCCCTGCACTCAATTACCTGGTTGCAAGGCCTGGCTGGAAGCAGCAGGTGGTTGCTTTAGAATAGAGACCGAAATTTGAAATTTCTTAACACCAGTGGGCAGTGAGGATAGGATGAGGTTGTTACTGATGCCTGCTGGCAAGGTAGAGCTGGCTGGGGGATGCTGGTGATTGACAGGTGAGCCCTTTTCCTCCCTGGAGAGAGGTCACCCTTAGGGACATGGTAGGATTGGGATCAATTTTCTTGCAGACCACATCTCTTTCTTTCCCCTCCCCTCACAAAAGTCACAGACAGTTCTGAGGAGGAGGGATTTCCAAGCTCCTGCCAGCTTTTTGCAAGCAATATAAATGGGGAAGCTGGCAGGCAGTTGAAAGTCACATCTCTTACCACTTGTTTTTTGTCCACTCATGGTCATTCTATTTCTCTATTTCTGAAATATCTTCAAAAAAAATGACCAAAGAGGTCCTGGATTGGCTAGTAGTTGATAAATTTTCAGAGAAATCTGAAATGGATATAAGATTCCCAATTCAGATGTTTATTATGAAATGAAGGCATCTGTAACAAATGTTATATTTTACAGGTTATGTGATAGCAACCATTTCTTTCTGAAATAATATTTCAATTGCTTATTTAATCAGTTAATTTTAATCTGATATATTTTTTCTTCCAGGAGAAACAGATGACAGGGAACAGGCAAAACTTGAAGTAAAAGTTTGGGATCCAGATAGCCATCTCACTGATCACCAGATTGACCAATTTTTAGTTGTAGCACGGTAAGAGTTACATATTTACATACCCAATTTGGACTTTGAATTATGTAATGGAATGCGAAGTAGTATTTGTTAATTTTTTAATAGTCAGACTTGATGACATGCTGAAATAATTTTAATTTTATAGTCTGGTGAGATTCCAGTTTGACTATCAAATTAACTTTTTTCATCCTGTTGCCATACTTTTTGAAACTTTGAGTGCAATCTTAAGCACTGAGTACTTTGAGTACAGTCTCAAGCATAAGCATTACTCTCTGGATTGGACCTGTGTCCCATATATAGTCTCGAACTCTGTTGTGACTGTGGTTAATCATCTACAACTACACAAGGAAGCCTGCTAGTCTCCCAGCAGATGGCCTTCAGAGGCATTCACATGACCATTAAAGCTAATAGCTGTTGATCCCCAAGACTTACACAAATTGACCTAATCATTTCTTGGGACCAACCAAGCTAATAGCCAGCACCACATCTTATGGTAGTCAATTCCAAAGTTTAATTGTGCATATTGTCTGTCCCATTTCTTCCAGAATTCAGTTTCATTGAATGAACTCTGGTTCTAGTATTTTGAAAAACATAAAATAGCTTTTCCTTGTCTACTTTATCTATCTACGCCATGCAAATTTTCTAGGCCTAAATCATGGCCACTTGCATTCACTCATTTCTAAACAAAACTTTCTCAAATGTCGCATCCATTCTTCATAGAGAAGTTGCTGTCTTCTATAATACCTCTAACTCTACTATAGTCTTTATGAGGTATGGAAATCAGAACTGTACACTGTATTCCTAGTTGATATTACACCATTGATTTATATAATAAATAAGTTGTGTTATAATACATCTCTCTTTTATTTTTTTAATATAATTTTTATACTGTCCAACTCCCAATAATTATTAAATTATATTATATTAATACCATTTCTTATTTCCCTAACATGACCTTTTATTAGCAGAGCCATAGTCTGTTTATATCTTCACTGAAATGACTTCAAGTCATTACTAGCTCTGAACTTCTCTTTCTTTTATATGTTGTATCATGTTATATTTAACATGTTTTTCTCTTGTTTGCTACACAAATTTTTATATACATATATATGACCTTTTTTGAGGCTATCATAGTTTCAGTCATTAAACGAACAATCATAAGTTGAGGGCTATTCCTGCTTCAGTGCCTTTCTCTTGAATTTTCAATATCATTTTCTTTTCTTAAAAGTTTCAAAAGTTAACCATTTCCCTGGGTTATTTGCAAATATTAGCTGTTGCTGTAACAGTTTAATATGATTAGAGAGATTTATCTTGCCTGAAAGTTCGTTTAATTCTTCTTTGTTTTCTTTTTATCTCATCCAAAATAGGCTGTATTTTCTCTCTACTCTTCTTTTTAACTTTAGTATTGTTATATAAAACAACCTCTGATAAAAGCTTTACTTGCATTCCAAACCATTGTTAAATTTGTACCCTTTATTTAAGTTGTTTCCAAAAAAGATATGTTAATTTCCAATTAATTATGTATATTTTATTCCATTTCTATGTAAAAGAAGTACAAAATAACAGAGTTGGAAGGGACCTTGGAGGTCTACTAGTCCAACCCCTTGCTCAAGCAGAAAACTCTATACAATTTCAGACAAATGGTTGTCCAATTTCTTCTTAAAAATCTCCAGTGTTGGAATACCCACAATTTCTGGAGGCAAGCTGTTCCACTGATTAATTATTCTAACTGTCAGGAAATTTCTTCTTAATTCTAGGTTGGTTCTCTCTTGATTAGTTTCATCCATTGTTTCTTGTCTTGCCTTCAGGTGCTTTGGAGGATAAGTTGACCCCCCTCTTCTTTGTGTCAGCCCCTTATATTAGAACAGTGCTGTTTTGTCATCCCTGGTCCTTCTGTTCATTAAACTAGACATATCCAATTCCTGCAACTGTTCTTCATATGTTTTAGCTTCCAATCCCCTAATCATCTTTGTAGATTTACTTTTATAACTCACACTCAAGGGGTTATAATCAGAAAAGTCTTTGGTAGAATCTCCATTAAAGATCCTGTTAGCCAAATTCTTTGAAACCCACAATGCGCCTGTTCTTGAGAAGGATCTCCGTCTTTCTGAAAAGTAAGTATATTCTCTTTTTCTGTCTCTATGCATTCACTAACTCTAAATTGTCCATCAAGCCAAAAGAAGTGTTTGTCAGTTTGCCTTGAGTGACAGTAATGTATAGGTTTTTCCTTGTAGGACTCCTATCATTTTGGTTGTTATCCTCTGAACCCACTCATTTCAGCTGTGGCCTAGAATGGGCAGTAAACAAACATAAAAAATATTTAAAAAGCAAAATAAATACTGCTTAAGGAAAGGAAGGATATAAATGCAACAGATAATTAATTACTTTGCTAATAGTGGTTGATAGACTATATCTCTGTGAAGGTGACTACTACCATTTCTATTTCATAAGTAGCTAGATATTCTCAGGTCAAGGATGTTCTTAATGTAAACACATGACTGCCATTCATGAACAAATGTGTGAAAAGAAAGAAAGGCCAGATTACTGTTATACAGAGAAAGACAATCACTACCAAAAATGAACTAAAAGAACATGCCAGCCAAGCAGCATTAATAACTCAGTAGTGGTCTCTCAGTAAAGTGAAACTAGTGGTCCAATTTCATATAAAAGTCCTCTTAAAATAAGAAAGATTGAGGAAAATGAATAGTTGATTGCCTCACTCACTTTTGTAAATTATTGCAAGAAACCCTTACTTTACAATATGAACCACCCAGTTGGAAAATACTATGGCATTTCTTTTAAAAGTGGATCTTAAAAAAATAAAAGAAAATATCATTTGAAATTTTGTTGTTTCTTGAAGTTGAAAGTTGACATATTGGAATAGTTCTGGGGGTGGGATAATTCATATATTTACTTATAATACATTCTAAGGTATTCTTTGCACACACTTTTCTCATGTGAGAAGCAAGAACTACCTTTTTGTTAAATCTCACACCTAGTTCACAAAATCCTACCAAGTGGATACATTTGACTACTTCTGATATTAATAAATGTTATCTGAGCCAAGGAAAAACCATTTATAGAAAAGTGATGATTGCATAGTTGGGAAATAATTCAAAGAATGTTCAGGTAGCCTTATCAAGTCTGTGGCTGTAATTGGAAATTATAAGAATTCCAAAACAATACTTCTGAGAAGAGCTTCTGGATTCAGAAATAGATGAGTTGTGGTGATCTTCAGTTAGTTGATTATAATGTGTTGGACATGGGACTATTTTTGAAGACTATCCAGATATTACAGTCTGGGCACAATTAATTCAAATTGTGTCTGCTAAGTTCTTTGGTCTCAGAAGCAACTTAAAAGAGCATCACAGGCCATTTCTCATAGTTGGTGCTTTTATTATCATGCATTTGTTAGCTGTTGGAACTGAAGGTTAAGTTTTCCCAAATACAAATCTCACAAGGTTCTCCTTAGTAAATTTAACCACTTTAACCACTGCACCACCAGGGCCTTAAAATGAAAGTAGTATTGTTCCAAAAATTCTAGCAAATGAACACAAATCAAATCATCCCTGTTATCGGAGCTTCTTCTCACAGTTTGTGAATTATTTCTCATAAAGAAGATGTGTCTGTTCTCTGATTCTAGGAGAGTTGTAACTGTGGTTATCTGAATTCTTTTCAGCCTGAGAACTAACCCTTACACTTATTTTTCCAAGATCCTAATTGTATACCAAGCACTACAGACTGTGTTAAACGGAAAAAGGAGAAAAAGAGTGAAAAAATTAAACTAATTTAATTTTATACTAAAGACTACAGACTTTATGCTAAGTGGAAAAAGAAAAAGACTGAAAAACTTAAAATATTTAAGGAGTGCAAGAATTAACCTAATCTATTTTAAGAAATTAGTAAATGTTTAAAAATATTAAATGAAATAATAACATTTTGTTAGTATTCTGTGTATCAAAATATAGATTAACATATAATTAACATATTTTGTAAAATTTTGCCTTTCATTGCCTACATGCTATTTTAAAAGGAAGTCCCAATTAATACAGTGAACTAAATAAGCATTCTGTGCTGGATCAAATTCTACAAGTGTTTTTGGGAATGCTTTGAAATTCTGTAATGCAGTTGAACGTGCATGCTAATGAACAATGGCATATATTAGAGGATGAAAGGATGCATTTCTGTCAGTGTTTTAAAATTATCTCAGTTTCATTGTTCTCATAATGTTGTTTCTCTTCTTCCTTCAGTGCTGTTGGTACTTTTGCACGAGCTCTAGACTGCAGTAGTTCTGTAAGACAACCTAGTTTACACATGAGTGCAGCTGCTGCTTCCCGGGATATCACTTTGGTGAGACACTCTTTGAAATATACTTCCTTTGAAGGAATAGTTTGCTAAAGAGACAAATTAAATCCTGCCCTGATATGTTGATGATAATGGTGTTGAAAATGAATGGTTTGAGGATTTTGCATGTATACAATGGTTCTAAAATATTCAACCCAACTCTTGCTATTTGCTTTAATCTTAGCAGGTGGTGAGTTATACCGGTTAATTGTTTAAAAATATTCTTTGATTTATTTAAAGAGAATTAGAACTTACAGAATGATGATGATTTAGGCAGGAATATTAAAAAAGATAAATTGTTATTTTTACTTTTTTTCCTCTAGAAAATAATTTCGTATCTCCCTATATTTATTGTAAGTAGTGAAAAAAAATGCAAAATTAGTAAGCATATATCCAGTTGAACTGTACAAAGTATTTGGAAGAGGTATTTGTGATGCGTGAAAACATGAACAAATCACCACTGTTTGAATAGTTAAAACCATTGCATCATTTGATCAGCTGCTTCAGAAAGCACTTGTGACTATTTGTACAGGCATTTTTATACACAGCCATTGCAAAAGGACGAAAGCAAAGAAAGTGAATAGGCTATGCCTATTCTTCTCGGTGAAAATGTGAAGTGGCTGTGCATGTACACATATAACAAAATAAGTAGGAGTAACTTTCAAACCAGCCGCATGAGTTTTAACAAAGAATGTGTCTGCTTTGGTGATTGAGTAAGAGGCCTTATTTAAATTCCTCATTGTGTAATGGTTCTTTCAAATTTATTGTGTTGCCCTAATATACAGTAATAGTAATTTGAGTTCTAATTCTGCCTGCCCACCCCTCTTCTGAAAGAAAAGAAAGGAAGGAAGGAAGGAAGAAAGAAAGAAAGAAAGAAAGAAAGAAAGAAAGAAAGAAAGAAAGAAAGAAAG
>JANHFL010002386.1:35450-50397 GCA_032468155.1 Oxyrhabdium leporinum
TATTAACTACAAATATTGTGAGCTGAAGCACACCTGTAGCCATGAGGTTAGAGGAGGGTGCAATTTGGAATAATTAGTAGATGCCACTCTGAGGCATGACTGGCTGGTGTATTCTGAGAGTTAAAGTCCACAGGTCTTAAAGTTACCAAGGTTGGACCCTCCTGCATTGTAGTATCAACTCTAAAAAATTTTTTGTAGCAATCACAAAACTTTCTTCCATACTAAATGGAACTGTTGTAACCAATATGGTAGTAAATTACAGCTTTTTGAGAAAATCTAAGCATTTCAAACATGTTTTGGCATTTTCATAGAAAATATATAGTAGCATTTACCTGTACTCTTGACAATTATATAAACAGTAGAGATGTGTGGATCAATGACTTGATTCCATTTGATGTAGGAAATCGAGTTGATTTAAAATTTTGATTCAAATATATTTGATTCAGATCATATTGACCATCTGAACCAAAGTCGGTTCACGGCTCAGTTGAGTTGCCAACAACCCTTTGAATCACACTTTCACATAACTCTTGTAGTTAGCTAAGAATTTGTTTTAAAATGTTTCTGCCATATAGCTCATGCAATTAATCCATGTGTGATCATTTTAAAGCAATAAACCGAATCCCAGTCAGATATCCAGCAATAATGGAAAACCAGGCGCCATGAATGGGGCAGTTGGAACACCACACCAGACTCAGAACTCACTAATAGGCCGTGCTTGTGAGAGTTGCTACAGTAAGTAAAAGTGTGTGTGTGTACACGCGTGTCCTCAGAGATGTGTATGGAGCCCTTTCTCCTGAAAGGAGCTTCCTCATAAAAGGGAGAATGTGAAATGAATGGAGAAATCCAGTCACAAAAAGTTGTATGTGTACATCATTCATCAAGAGTTTTTGGTATACATCATGTATAAAGAGAGAGAGTGTGCTTAGTCTGTACTATTTTTGAAAAAGTATATTGTTATTCTGTGCCTCTATATTTATGTTTAAATATATTAGTAAATATTTATCCTACATAGATTGACTAGATTTTATTTTCTTCTTTTAGTCACACAGTCGCATCAATGGTATTCCTGGGGTCCGCCAAACATGCAGTGTAGATTATGTGCACCATGTTGGATTTATTGGAAAAAGTATGGTGGTCTTAAAATGCCAACTCTAACAAATGAAGATAGATTTTCACCCAATCAAACCACAGAGGTAATGCTTCCTTGCTGATGGTACTTAGCATCTTTGCTATTCTTAATTCATGTGCAGATTTCCTTTGTAAAGATACAGTGCATATTTTAACATTATATTAAACAATTGTATGACTCACTCAGCTAACTTTTACAAGTTTTGTGTTTGCTACTAAATTATAGTATCCCCCAATTTAATGCTTTCCAAATATGTTGCAATTATATCTATATCTTAGTAGTTATGTATGTATGTAGGGACATACAGATTAGATGTGATCTCTCTCTCTCCTCTCCTCCTCTCTCTCTCTCTCTCTCTCTCTCACACACACACACACACACACACACTCACATTTTTATGTTTAAGAACTGATTTATATTTGTGAGCTTTTCATTTTACAATAAATTTGCATGTAATCAAGTTTACATAGAATTCATATGAAGATATATACATATAAATATAGTGTATAGATATATGTTAGTATATGTATACACATACACACACAAGCACATACAAGTAGTCTTTGCCTAACTTCCATTCATTCAGCGACTGAAGTTACGATGGTACTGAAAAAAAATAGACTCACAACTGCTCCTTAAGTTTCAGCTGTTGCAACACTCTATGATCATGTGAACAAAATCCAGGCTCACCTGCATTTATTACCACCTCCCTTGCTGTCATTACCATCCCAGGTCGATTGTAGAGTCAAAATAAAGGCAATCCCAAACCTTCCAAGAGTGGCTTAGATCTGGGTGGGTCCTCATCTAATTAACTAAACTACCCTTTCAACAGGAGCAAAAGGGACTGCCGGAACTGCCATTACTAAGTGGGTTGATCAGCTGGTGTTTTGCTCCACGATTGATCCCAGTTAGGGTCATTAAACAAGGGCTACCTGTATGTATTATTTATTTAGCACAAATTGAACGTACGTGACTAGGCTAGAGAGCACTTGGCTTGTAATGTTACTTGTGGAAAAAAATATTAGAATTTAGTAGTTGATCACAAACGGAATGAATCAGCAGTGTGATATGGCTGCAGAAACAAGAAATGCAATTTTGGAACGCAATATAATTTCCAATTTGTGATAAACATTAGAGTTACTTTATTCTGTTTTGTTACATCCCCCTCAAATATTGTGCCCGTTCTGGGCAATACATTTTTTAAAAAGGTTTCAGACTAATTGGAACAGAATCTGAGAAGGAAACAAGATATCACATATTATGCAGAGAGATTAAAAGAAACCTGGGAAAGTTTAGCTGTAAGAATAAAAAATTGAGGTGAGACGTAGCAGCACCCTTTGAACACTTGAAAGATGATCATAGAGAAGACAGTAAAGATGTCTTTTTCATAATTTCAGAGTGCAGGCCACTGGAGAATTGATTCAGATCTGAGCAACATTAGCAAAACATCTTCACAATAAAAGCTGTATGACAGAGGAATGGGTTACTCCCAGGGCTATTGTTTCAATCATATGCTTCTATTCACTGGCTAGATTCATTTGAAGCTTGATAGACCTGTGTTGGTGAAGTTTTTCTGGGATTCTTTCACTGATCAGAAAGTTGGGCTTGATGGCCTATATGCAAGGGTTTTATCTAAATTAGGCAACAGAGGTTCCAATGACTATTAAATTAGCCATTCAAAATGAGAATTACTAAAATGGTCAATAATCGCAATGCTCCAATGTACTCCTCCATCCACATTTCTCTAGGTTCACAGATTTTGTAAAGGTATACTACATTTATGTGAATAAAAAATTCAGTTGAATAATTTCCTTCTTGCACTTCCCACTTATACTTGGCCAACCGTGCTGTACCCACATTACATTCCCTATTCTGTCTTGCCTGTTTTCCTCCTGATACAACTCCAGATCATCAGTCTCAATTTTGACTCCTCTTCCTCCAGCTTGGCTGGCCTGATAAATTTTCGTCATGTATCTTGCCCAGTAGGAAAGTGAAGTTGTCTTATTCTTCAGACACAGCAATATGTACATCCAGGAGGCCATGGCTAAAGAAGAGGTAGGTGACAGAAGAGCAGGGAGCAATAACACTGGAACCTCCTGTTGGATACTGCAAAGTCTCCACTCACTGCCTCTTGTAAAGTTCCTTTATATGGAATGAACTTTAGGTTTGTTCTTGATCATTTCAGAGGTCCAGCACAGATGGGAATCAATGCATAGAGGAGATTCCAGACAGAAATGTGTTTAAATTCAATGTCATTCTTATTGTTGTTACTGTTATTATTGCTGTTGTTATTTATTAAATGTATATGTCAGCAGTCACCCAACAACTCTGGGCAGTTATAGATTAAAAATATTAAAAACAAGAAAAGAAGTACAATTAATAGGCCAAAAAATGAAGGGTAAAATGTTTTTTTTAATTTATTTGATTTGTATAATTGCCCATCTCAAACCACTGACTCTGGGTGGCAGCGTTGTTATTATTGTTATTATTTCTTTCAGGATTCGTGTGTCCGAACACATATGTCACGACAAGCAACTCAGGGCATACCAGTCCGGAACACTGGTAGTCCAAAATCTGCAGTGAAGACACGTCAATCTTTCTTTCTTCATACTACATACTTGACTAAACTTGCCCGCCAGGTTTGCAGAAATACCTTACAACTGAAGCGAGCTGCAAGAAGACCTTTTGCCCTTATTAACTGTGCTGCCATTAGGGCAGAATGTAAGATGTTTCTAAATTCTTAGTTTACTATGTCATTATTCCAACCACTTTCTGTTGTCTTTTTTTGTCCATTATTATTATTATTATTATTAATATTATTTTGGCAATAAACATATTTCTGTCTGTATTCCTTTTGTGTTAATTTTATTTTCATTTGTCTTGTCACCAAAGAAAGTTTTCTAAAACTAATGTAAGATTATAGAAAAAATAAATTTATTACTTTCTGAATAATAAAATAGGTTTCTTAAGCAAATAATGGGCAGACTATCCTAGATTTATGCACCTGTCACATAAGACATCCCAAAGGTGAATCTTTTTTGTACATTTTGTGCTTCTCAGTTCACTTTCTCATCATTGGCCAGCTAATTGTTGTCATATGCTTCTCACATTTCTGAGTGATGGATAAGGGAGTCAAAATGGAGTGGATTTTTTCAGTATCATTTTACTGGAAAGTGACTGAATAGACAATTGCTGGTTTATATAATTTTTAAACATTTTATTTTATTCATAAATTTTATGTGGCCACTTACCTCACAAACAAGTGACTGCGTGGTGTACAACAGAGATAGAAACAATGTGTACCAAAACGGGGGAGGATATTCCATAAAATGGGCCAGCCCAGCAGAAAATGCTCTGTTTTGCAAATTTAAAGTTTAAGCAAAGGAGACAAAGTAGTATTTTAATCGTTGAACACCTTTTTTTCCAAAGTTTGGGGAAAAATGTCAGACTATTTCCCATATTATTTTTAAGCCTTTCCTCATGCATTTATTTCTTTTCACAAAACATAGCTGTCACACTTTTTCATTTATTTAAATCTTTCATTGATAGCTTTTCTTTTAAAGTGGGTAACACTTTTATGTAATGTGATCGTTTTCTATTGTGGAAAAGGAATTAATTTTAGGTATATAATAAATAACACACCATGTGGTACATTAATGAATATGAGAATGAAGAACGAAAGATACCTTGATCCAAAGGCTGTTCCTTTTCTCTAAGCAGGAATACAGGCTTTCCTGAGACTTCTACCCATATATGGTTCTTCAAAACCAGGTTAACTTATATCCAGTGGGATGTGATCAATGCCCAAATGAACTAGTAATAAACTGCTATACAATATATAGAGTAGTTTGTAAATAATAATTTATATAATTCATTTTAAGTTATTTGTACCATTAATATTTTTACAAGAACTGGGTTAGGACTATTATAGTTGGATCCATTTCTCTATAGAGATTTGGACCTTAATTCCTTGTGCAATATGAGAAGCATCCATCACAAATGAACATACGCTCAGACAACATCCTAAAATTGTTAAGCTTTGAAATATGTTATAAACCATGATAGACTGAGATAGATTGTAAATAATATGCAATATTATTTAATCTGTTACAATTTATTTCATTGTTCATGTTCTATTCCTTTATTTTTTCTTATTGTGGATACTTGCATATAATATCAGTGTCACTATTCTTGACAGCTTAATTATACCATGCAATCAAGTAACATCACATTAATAAGATATGTTGAGTATGATCAAATTCTGAGAACCTAAAAGTGTGTAAGTTTAGTTTGCATGTCATTTGGTTACACCATTTTCCTTTGGTTCCATGATTTTATTGGACTTTCTGCAGAATAGTGCAGTTATATTTTTTTTACTATTATATCTGCCAAGGAAAAGAAAGGTATACTGTTAAGGCAATCATAATGTCTGGAGCTCAAGGGAAATAATGAGTAAACATTCATAAGTTCGTTCCTCCAAAAATATTCGGTCTTGAAATGCGATCTTTGATAACTGCTATTTACATACTTTAGATGTTGGTCTACAGTGCTATCATATTGAATCCTGAAGGTTTTGCTATTGACAAAAGATTTTAAGTAGTTAATCTTGATCCGGCATCTGGCAGACTATAATATAAGAATTAGTGGCATACAGTATATTTGGCTTCAATTACAAATTGCACCAATTGTTTTAGAATGGTGAAAATTAGATATTCTTTTTAGATATGAAGATCTCTAAACAGGATGAAACAGACTGGCTTCAGGTCAGCAAAGGAAACACCTTTGAGTAGCTTTTCCTTAGATATTCAAGCTACATGCTGGTTATATATTGGAAGATGAGCATGGTTTTAAAATTGGAGGAACAAACAATAACCTGCCCTGCTGGTGATGCTACCCTGATAGATGGAAACCATTTGATCTGCAAGCTCTAGTAATAAAAGTCAAGCACAGTGAAAAAAGGGACTAAGATTAAATATAAACATTAAGCTAATAACAATAAATGTGAGGCTAGTTTGGTGTGACGGTTAAGGAATCATGCTAGAAACCACAAGATTGTGAGTTCTAGTCCCATTTTAGGCACAGAGTTAGCTGGGTGACCTTGGGCCAATCCCTTTCTCTCAGCCTTCAGAAGTAGGCAATGACAAACCACTTTTGAAATCTTGCCAAGAAAATTGCAGGGACTTCTCTAGGCAGCTGCCAGGAGTCAAGGCTGACTCGAAGGCACCAACACAAAATGGTAATATATCAAGCAGTCTTAGAACTGACAAGATACTGAAGTGGTGGATAGTTTGTGTTTTAGGATTAACTATAAAGGAGTCAGATGTGAAGAAATACATTGCAGATTAACAATTGGAAGGGTAACAGATCTTGGAAGATACAGTCAAATGCTGTGATGTGTATCTTCAAAGAAAAGTATCAGGCAATGAAAAATAAAAATGATAGTTGCCCTTTTTAAAAAAAAAAAGGATAAAAAGAGTGTTGACATTTTTGAACTTTGATGTTAGAGAAGACTGCTAAGAATTCCATGGATAGTTGAAAAAAAATGATTGTAGAAGAAATCAGTCCAGAATTCTCACTTGAGGAACAAGTGTTCAAGCTTAAGTACTTTATTCTGCATACATTATGCAAAAGCCTAGTCTCTATAATTCTGGAAAAGGTGGACAGAAAAAAAATAGAACAGGATGACCATTAGGAAGGTGGATAGCAACAGTTACACTCTTGAAAAGCCCGAAAGACCAGATTTGTGATAGATCACCCCAGAGAAGATCTAGCTCCATGTTGCTAAGCATTGTCACTGATTTAATGGCACGTAATCAAGACTACAGAACTAAAAAGAATTTGGTTCCTCAGGAATTTGCACAAATGGTGGTGCCTTGGGAATTTCTAGTTACTAAGAAAGTGTTAACATTGAGCTATGATCTGGGATTCTCACTGAATCAAGCATGGTGCAGAAATCTCCCTGTATAATATGTGGTGTTGAAAATGCCATTCTTTGCTATTCATATACCTTTACTTACATCTTTTTCCCATTCATTCTTTTAATGTGTGTTGCCAAGGAATCTCCCTGAGCTTATAAAATGTCAAAATGAAGAATTAGTTGAAAGTGAAGGTAAGGAACAGTAATAAGATAGAAAGCACCTTCAGATGAATGGAAGGCAAGCGGAAATGAAGGTCAAACTAGAGGAATAAGTTAGCAATGGAAATAATTTACTTTGCCAATTTTCAGCATAAAATTGATCTATAATGAAGTTTATTACATTTGAGAATAAAGACTGTTGCATGCTAATGGTTTTTTAAAGCTTTTTTTAGAGCATTCGCATAGTTTTAAGTATATGTTTGAAGATAAGCTTTTGCAAATGATTAAAAAAATGCCTGCAGTAAATCCTGGATCCCTCAGAAGAAGAAAAAATACTAATTTCGCAACTAAAATATGTTCAAATATCTCCAAAATATTAAACAAGAATTACTGTTTGCATTTTAAGCTGTTTGCACATGTATTTGCACAAAGCTTTTATGAAGTAATACAACATTATTCTAAAGATTTAATTATAATACTTTTTGCAGCAATAATATCATAGTAGAATAAGACACTACATAATCAGCTGTATCCCAAGCTTTCACAATTATCTTTTTTCTCAGTGTGCAACCTGGAGACAAACAGGTTGCTTAGAACAGTATTTTTCAAACTTGTCAATTTTAAAATGTGTGGACTTCAACTTCCAGAATTTAAGAAGTCCACACATCTCAAAATTGACAAGTTAGAAACAATATTAAAGATGTTGATACCATGGTTGATACCAATGGTACCATAAATAACTGGGGAATGTCCAGAATGGCATTATTGCTTTTAAAATATTGTAAATGTTTTTACTCTCCAGAGAAATTGATGACAAAAATATGTTCGAATCTAGTGTTTTAATAATATATGAGGGAAATGGGAGAAATTATTTTCTGCTATTCTTGTATTTAACTGCAGAGCTTTTAGCTACAATGTCCCTCAAATGCACTTACACACACACACATACATAAATGGATGAACAAACAATACTTTAAAAAATAACAAAGAGGAAACTGGTATAGTCTTGAATTAGACCACATCTAGAGCAAATTAACTATTCTACTAGAAAAAGTTAATTTAATATTCAGTGATGACAGTTTATAACTTTCAACGTTATTAGTTAGACTTTTCTATTTCCAGGAACTTAATAATCATGCTGGGCCATTTCTGGCTCAACAATAACTTAAAATGATTTGCCACTCCCACATTTCAAATATTTTAATAACAATGGATTTTCCATCAGGATACATATATAACTGGGAATTGCACAGAAAATGGGTTATGCTTAGTTTGGTTAAAGGAAAAATGTGTAAAAAAATTGTATGCCATGAGATCATTTCACATAAATGTATTTTCAGCAAAGCCATTAAAAGTACTATCTAATTTTTCTAGATTTGTCATATTGTAATCTAAAGGAAATAAACATGGGTGTGAAGATTAGATTTTTGTGAAGCGTTTGTAAGCTTGAACTGCTTTTGAACTGTCCAGTCTTTCAAAATAATGTTTGCATGAAATTTGGAGAAAGCGCTCTAGAGGCAGGAGAGGACATGAATATAAATATTAAAATTAGGGCAATAAGGATAACTCTTGTATAAATGTATCTTATATAAATAACACATTTGGAGACAGATGAATGTAGGTATCCCACATGCAGTAATGGGCTTTTCAATAAGTCTCTACAACATTTATTTTTGGGTAGAAGTAGGGTGAGGATATGGGGAGAGTTTGGGATGTTGCTTTGTAAAGCGGAAAAGTACATGACCTTCTGAATCCCCATTTGGAAATTTTGACTGTGATTATGTGCCATTAAGTCATTATTGACTCCTAGCGACCACATATTTTCTCCATGATAATCTGTCCCTAACCCGTTCTTTCAAATCTCCCAATGCTGCATCACCACTACAACTGAATTCATCCATCCTTGCTGTCAGTCATCCTCTTCTTTCCGCCCTTTTCACCTTTCTCATCATTAGAGCCTTTTCCTGAAACTTGGAAATCTATTAACATCAACAATAAACAAATGGGATTGAATACAATTTTCAAGTAAAGTAGATGTTCCAGAGTGACCCTAGTCAGATTTCAAAGAACTAGAAACAGCTTTTCTACATTTTGATTGTCCTTGTTCTTTTAAAGAAAGGTGCAGATGTTTTCCTAGACAAATAATTGAGGTGCCCTGACTATGAGGAAAAAAACAGTCAAATTTAATAAAGAGTGGTGGAGATACTTTTGGTAGAGGGAAATCTTTATTGTACAAGGATTGTTTGGTAAAAAAAAAATGCAATACAGCTAGGGACCAGGGACTTTTAGGATAATCAACAATGATTTGGAATTCAAAGATACTGTTTTAACTTTCTTCAGCCCCAATTTGGGATTGAATAGACTTGGCATCCAAGAAAATTCAGTGCTTCAATACTGAGTAGAAACAGAAATGGAACGTTGGAAGATCAATTGGAAATCTACAGTAAAGGAGGAACATGATACCTGTTTGAAATGCATGAGTAAAAAAACAAGAGTGAAAAAACAGTTTTGATTCTTACTAGTTTGATGAAAAATGACAAGGAACAATCTCAAACTGAATTTATCCTGGGTAGAAAAGAAGATGTACAGTATTTTAAGATGCTGAACACCACTTTAAGGCATTGGATTGAGAAAAGAAATGGGAAAAGTATCTCAAATGTAATTGACTCTAGATGCATGTAAAAATAATTTTATGATTGTAAACAAAGCCACTAGAGGTCAAATTTTGGAAATGAATAAAGAAGAATTCCAAAGATGGATGAACCTATGTGTTAGCCGATTATTCTCAACTCACAGACCATATTTCATTTCCTCTCTTTCAGAGAAATCCATTACTACAGCATCCCCAACAGGTGACCGTCTAGTCTCTAAGCACTTCCAACAAAAGCAAGACAGTCTGCTTCATTGTTGAGCAACTTTTACTGTTGGGAAAATTTTGCTATCTTCTGCCTTCCCCATCCCATGAATGTAGGGTTACGGTTAGATGATGCTCAATACATTCTTAATAGATAGTTGTCTAATCTCATAGATTTTGTCAATATTATTAATTTTATCTAGAAATGAAGACTTAACAAGATCTTATAGTAAATTCGTTTAGTTTTTAATCTTTTCTACTTGATTTATTAATCTGGAATAATTATTGGGAATAAAAGTCAGGAAAAGGGAAACAGAAAAAAGGAAAAGAATATAAAATAACAAATAAACTGAACCATTTGGGATTCCTATATTTCTAATATGCCCATTGCCTGATTTACAAAGATCTTCTTATGCTGATGTTATGAAGAGGGAGAAAAATTGTACCAAAGTTCATGTAAGCTATATAGATGTATTATGTATTTGTTTCAATATTTAAATGGAAAAAATAACAATTTTAAGCTTATGAATGAATTCAGTTATTGGTTTTATGCTGAATGCTTTACAATTTTTTATTTCTCATAACGAATTGTGCCCTGGCATACAAAAGTCTCAAACTTGGAAAGTATGCAGTTCAGATAAATTATTTTTCTCCATTGTATCTATGATTTCTAGAGAATTTGGAGTGTTTTTATTTTTCATATGCTGAATTAATGAAATTGGAAATGTATAATCTTGCCTCTCTGCTTGTCAATTTCTACTGAAGCAAAGTTGGCCTACATTATTTCCTTTTTATTTGAATTTAAAAACAATTAGCAGATTGAGTAGAATATAGGCTAAATAGAATTATATTGAAAATGCTTGGGCAGACTATTAGTTTTGACTTCTCATGTTTTAATACATCAAAAGTATAATAAGTGGGTCATTCCTAAAAATTAAAGAAATCAGTCTTACAATATGCATATTACTTGCATAACAACTCATCCATTACTTAATTCCATAGTTAAGTGAATTAAATGAATTCTCAGATCCAGTAAGCCTGACATATTAGAAATCAGTTTCTAATTCCCCAATACTTTAAAGATTTCTCTTCTTGCAGAGTAATTAAAAAAAATAATAAGGTTATATATTTACATGCATTATTAAGGTTTGATAAGTGGACAGATTTTAAATTCCCTTTAGTATGGCATCATTATGCATCAAATACACTTTAAAAAGTTATTTACAATCTTCTTCCAGCAAAATTTTAAACTTTGAAAAATTTCAGAATGTCTTGATATTGTTAGTGCTATGTGCTACACTTTTAAGTGCCTTCAGTATTTGCTTTAAACAGTCTGCTCTTCAGACTTTGCAGATATCTTAATATTCTTGAATACAGAAGTTGTTCTCTTGATACATGACTGGCAACAGTACCCATATTTCTCCCTGACACCTTTTTAATGAATATTTTTCAATATTGTTTTAATGTACTGATATCTATTATATCATTGATTATGCTATAATCTGCTTCTGGATGCTTTGGCATAGGAGATCAATTAATAATAATTTTGAATGTATTCATTTATTCATTCCCAAACCAGGCTGCCTCTAATTCATTCCCAAATCAGGTACCTTCTCTCTGCCTTCTCTTCAGAAAGAAAAGCTCATCTAAGTGAAAAAGAAAGCTAACTAAAATGAAAAATAACAGAGCATCTAAAACACCATAAAACAAGAGAATAAGGTTGCCTGCATTGAAGCCTGTTCTAAAAAAAATATCTGGTACAACTTTTAAAATATGCCAATACTGTAATAGGGAATACAAGCATCAGCTCACTGCAAGAAATAAACCAACTGAAATACAGCATGGCTTCAGTCATAAGTAACAACCTTGATGCAAAATCAACAAACGAGAAACATGGCTAAATAACCCATCACCAAAATGGAAGATCAGGTTGGAAAAGAAGATCAGCATGCTAAGATCAGGTGCAAACAAGATAGAACAGATGAAAGAGAAGAATAAGATCAAAGAATATCTGACAAATATCATCTAGAAAAGGAACCACTGAAAACAAGAAAGCAGCAAATAAGAGGTATAGCCAGGAAGATCAGCAGATATGAAGCTCAAATTGCACACTACAGGCAGAATCTCCAGTTTCAGCTGAATCAGAAACATTTCTCCCAATCCATCAGTGGAGAAGCTGCAATGACCAGCTAACCCCTAATAAATAAGAAATTGGACAGTTCCGGGACCAACTTTGGGACTACCCAAAGAAATACAACAAGAATGCAGCTTAGATAAAAAGAAGTTGGGTAGGAATAAAAAGAAACTGAAATGAAAGAACTTGTAATAACAGCAGAAAAGGTGGAGAAAAGGGCAAGAAAGATCAAGAATTGGTCAGCACCAGGTGAAGATAAACAGCATGAAACATCTGATTGGTCTGCACCACTCATAGCCAAACAGATTAACATCATACTTCGAGAAAGTGAAACTGAAGAATGGCTAACATCTGGCAAAACTTATCTGATAATTAAAGAGCTAACAAAGGGCAGCACCAGGCAACTAGAGGGCCATTATCTGCTTACCAATTGCTAAGTGGTGTTGTACCTGGGGTAGTCCAACAGCATCTGGTTGAAAAGAAGATCTCTCCATCTCAGCAAAAAAAGAAACTGACCAAACAGCAAAGGAAGATAAGATTGTAACTCTCTGCCACATGGTTGGCTATTTCTATTTAAATAACAGTAGAAGCATCAAATGCTTCATGCAAAAATCAATGGCACAATGGAAGACACAGTTGCTGATCAATGATGATAGACTGGGAGAGGGTAATATCAAGAAAGGAATCTTTCAAGAAGACTCACTATAACCTGTGCTGTTTGTTATTGCATTGATTCCTCTGTCAAACAATACTGAACATGCCAGGCCATGGATATTAAACATCAGAAAGATTTGTCAGGCTATCCCATCTCCTTTATATGGATGATCTGATGCTATGTGAAAAAAACACCATCTGAAAGGGAATCACTGCTCCACACTGCCCAAATATGCAGCTTAACTATTGCAATGGAGTTTGGATTTGACAAATGTGCCACTCTCATCATCGTTAGAAAAAAAATAGTGAAAACTGAAGGAATCAAGATATGCTATCGAAATAACTTGATGTTTGGATAAAGATCTGTGCATCCTCCAAGCTGACAATATAAAGCACACTGAAGTCAAGAAGAACTGAATAAATCATGAGAATGAATAAGATCTTAAAGTCCATACTCAGTGGCAGAAATACCCTTAAAGTGATTAATACCTGCACAGTTCCAGTCATTAGATACACGGCTGGAATAGTGGAATGGAGTCAAGCAGAACTAAAAGCCTTGAA
Source organism: Oxyrhabdium leporinum (assembly GCA_032468155.1). Lineage (NCBI taxonomy): Eukaryota > Metazoa > Chordata > Lepidosauria > Squamata > Cyclocoridae > Oxyrhabdium > Oxyrhabdium leporinum. The sequence goes on from JANHFL010002386.1 coordinate 48,862, forward strand.
TAGGAAGTTCAAAAAATTAATAACAATGAATCATTCCCTTCACCCATGTAATGATGTTGACAGCCTCCACTTAAGAAGAAGCATGGGTGTGGTATGTTGGAAGTACACCAAACAGCTGAACAAAAAATTGGCATTGGAAGAATATATGAAGGGCACAAAGAAGATGCACTGAAACTAATACAATATGAAGATTTACTGAATACAAGAAAGACCAAATGAAGATCAGAAAAGAGACATGACAAGTCAAAGTATTATATGGCCAGTACACACACACACACACACACACACACACCATATACAAACTAGCAAGTAAGCAGACAACAATAAGACCTGACAATGGCTAAGAACAGGAAAGTTGAAGAAAGAGGCAGAGGGGCTAATTCTGACTACATAAGACCAGATCTTAAGACCAAATGCATACAAAGCCAGAATTGAAAAGACAGCAACAGACAGCAAATGTCACCTCTGCAAAGAAGATAAACAGTGGACCACCTAGTTAGCTACTTCAATAAGATCACTCAGACAATTAATGTCTCAGACGAAACAATGTCATGACAAAGTAGCAACAATGGTGCATTGGAAGATTTGCAAGAATCTGCCTATTGTAGGTCCTTGGGAAGAGATCACTAGGCGGATTAAAATGCCAAATTTAAAATGCCAATTTAAACATCTGGTTGAGTGTGCAACTAACCATAATAAAAAAATAGGAAGCAGTGATAACATCTAATAGATTTCTTAAGCCCAAAGAGGTGGGGGGAATACAAGAGAACTAATATCAGATCAGATGGTGACATTATTATGAATTCTTCCTGTTTTTGTTCCATAATTGAGCCTTATCAGTGATATTGTGATGACATTCGTATGCCACTGTATTTCAGTTCATGTGACAGCTAATTATGGAACATTTCAGATAATTGGCCAGAGTTGTCTTCCTTCTCCTTCTCTTCCACCTGAATCTTTTCTCAATACGGTATGTGTTGCTGATGATACATTTCCTTCTGGATCTAAAATGTTGCACCCATGTATTGTCTGGAACCAGATAACAATTCATCAATCCTCTGTGTAATTTCTTTAATACAGTCATAACCAACATTTATACTTCTGTAGTTAACCATTTTCATAGTGTCTCTACATACACCAAAAATAGTCATTTTCTCATTAGGTCTTTTATATAAATAGTGGAACAAACAAAAGGTTTTATTTTAAAACTGTAAGCTACTCATATGTGACTATGTAGTTGGTTGAGGAAAGAAAATTACTTATATAGATCATGATTATGAGTGTTTCTGGAAGAAGTGGAACCCAGAGAATAGTTAGCATACTAATCAAGACAAAGGTAACCACCAAAGGGTTACAGGAACTTAGATAGTACTGAGTACTGCACAATGAATTTCACTTTTATTACTAGAGTAGTAAAACAATGCTGCTTCTGCAAGGCTAATTGAAGCCTGACATAAGTTGCCAAAATCTGTAGCAGTGTTTCTCAACCTTGGTAGCTTGAAGATGTGTGGAGTTCAACGCTATTATTTCTGGGAG
>JANHFL010002386.1:53147-65423 GCA_032468155.1 Oxyrhabdium leporinum
AAGGAAGGAAGGAAGGAAGGAAGGAAGGAAGGAAGGAAGGAAGGAAGGAAGGAAGGAAGGAAGGAAGAATTTTTGATCCTCCCTGCCAGTTTTCCACAAGGACACTCATTGCAGAAGTCAGCAGTAAGTCGGAAATCACTCCCACTGCTTCTTTGCTTACTCATAGTCATTCTTTGTTTAGATAAGGAAATATTTCTGAAACAATAAATCAGTGGGGCATGGATTGTCTGATTATTATATAAAATTAAAGGCTTTCAGTAAAAAAATAAAAATTTGTATAAAGCTAATATACATTGAATAAACTCTTTGGAATAGTACAATGAATATTTTTAAAGATAAGCTAACCAAATGATATATTGACACTAATATGATCAGGGCTCCACTGGGGCTTGGAATTGAATGTCTCTAGAAACTCAAACTCACACACTGCAGTTAGGGGTGAAGGATCAAGGATAAGGCTCAATGAAAGAGATTTTGTTTATTGCAGATACAAGCCCTAATAATAAAAGTCAGTTACTGTAGAATCAAGCAGTCATGGATTCCATTTATAATTCAGACTCTTATGCCTGATCTCTTTCGTTTCATGCTAACAGACTTTTTACCATTTGTTTCTTGGCGCAATGTTTGAATAATGATACATTTCTGGTCCCTAACACTTTGCTTCCAGTATTACTATCTTCAGCAATGATCCCAGATATTTCCTCTTTTCTCCTTCTTTCTCCTTGGCCTAGAAGTGCCAGAAACATCTATCCTCCTCCATACCTGATTGTGGGAAACAGCAAAGGCTTGTATCCTTTCCGCTGCTTCCATTTCCTTGTCACTGGTTTGATTGTTTCTCCCATCCTTATCGACAGAACTCATAGGAAAGAGTGAAAGGACTATTTCTTTTTCAAAAGAAGACAGACAAACACACCCTTTTTTTTCTGAAGTTTCTACCTAACCCGCCACTTCTTGATGATCAATTGAAAAGTAAGGAACTTCTGTATTTTTGATAACAGCTTCCGTTTGTCCAGAATCTTTCTCTTCAGAGTCAGATGGGATTACTTCTTTTTTGTTAGTTATGCAACGGCTTCTTTCCCCTCTTTAAACTAGCCCCCTCTCTTTTAGAGTGAGAATTGCTAAGTGATGCTGAGCTTACAATATGGGCCAAACCTGTATTGAAAATAGAGCATTCATAGAAGGCATGGAAGCATGGAGGTCAGTTTGTCAATTATTTTGATCCCACTGCAGTCTCAGGACCCTTGGTGCTTACAAGGCCATGTTCAAAACAACAGAATTACAACAACATGCAATTCAGATTGCAAAAACAAAGGAAAGAAAACTAATACGTAAGAACCAGAAGAAGTATAAGATGTTTCTAAAAGGTCTTCAAAAAAAGCTCAGTTTTTAATAATTTCCTAAGCAGTCTCATTTCTATAGAGATCCCATTCGATAGAGTCAGCACTGGTAAAAAGAAGACTGGCAAGACTGGCTTCATTAACGTCATAAAAATGTGGGACAACATTTCTCTCATTTCTCTCTTAGCCAAATCCAATCAGAGTTCTGTAATTACCTACTTGCCAAGCCCTGAAAAGCTTTATAGTATCACCAGCACTTTAAATAGTATGCTGTACTGAATTGGCAACTCACCCAAGAACCATAATGTAGGCATAATATTCTTCCAGTTTTGGAAGACAGTTAAGACATGGGTATTCTGAGTAGCGTTTAAAAGATGGATAAGAGGTGGTATAAGAGCATAAATATATAGTATTAGGTTCTCCTGCAGCAGGTAACAATCCAATTGATACATCAGCTGAAGCTGGTCAACTATGTGCCAGTCATGCCCTCCTCCTAATGTTCAAGTCATGAATCCAGGTTACAGGTGGTCCTTGCTTAACCAACCTATTTGGGACTGGAATTTCCATCACTAAATGATGCAGTCCTTAAGTGAAACATCATGTTACTTAGTGTCAGCAGTTGTCAGGTGCAAGGAATCAGGATGACATAGGTAGTTGATCAGAATGGTATGTTTATTACTGCTTATCTATTAACAGGAATCTTGCTAGACTAGAGAAATTGCTAGATAAACACTGCAGATTTAGGGAGGATCTGCTTTCCACTGCTTCCTCCCTTATCGATTCCAAGCTAGTCAGTCTTTTCACGCCTTTCCTCACTTCAGCTCCAGATTCCACTGCACCAGTTTCAGTAGTCCCAGTTGCAGTTGTTAATCCAGATCGCTTCTCCTGTTCTGCCGTGCTTGTCTCTGCCTCTGCTGTTTTGGCCACCCGGCCACCGACCACTGCTGTCCTCCACAGCACCAGCTGACCTTTGCTATTTTCTTCTCCCACTCCTGACAAGGGCACCTGGCCAAGGCAGCTGCTGGCCCTTCAGTGGAGTGCAGGACAACTGAAAGGACAGAAATGGGGAGCTGGCTGATGAGCAAGCTGCAGTCAAAACTGAAAATGAACTATCAAGCACTGACATTTTAATCTTGTGACTGTGGAACACTGCAATGGTCCTAACTTCAAAGAGTGGCTGTGTGATTATCATTTGTTTAGTGCTACTGTAACTGTGAATGTTTGATGAATGGTAGCTAAGCACGCACTAGCAGTACATGTTTGTTGAATTCCATACACTGTGTACTCTTTACATGTATCTTGCATGTACAATGGAAGAGAATTTTATCCATTTAAAAAAGAATTCTGTCAAGTCGCACCAAAGTTTGTTTGTTTAGTTAATTGATTAGACCAGCCATCCATCCATTCATCATCCATCCATCCATCCATTCAATCCATCCAAGCATTATCTACGGATCATCAGATTCTTCAAAAATGGCTTTGCAACTCTGCTTATTGTACTGTAAGTTTACCTTTCTTAATGCAAAGCAAAGACTTCATCAGAAAGGAATAGCACAGTGTTAATTGTATGAACAGAATTCCTTCAGACAACTAGAAACCTTGCAAACATCTATCTAAATATGGAAGCAGTTTCCAAAATTTTTGCAACTTTAAAAGCAATATGTGTTATTAGCATATTGCTAATGAGCACATGCTGAAAGAACAAGTTATCTAAAACATGCTACTCTAATAGCTAAACAAGTATTATGTCTCTTCACAGTGGTGGATAAGCTCAAGTACATAATTTCCACAGATCCTCTGATTATGATAATGGGCATCCAGGTTAATCCAAGGTTTATCAATTTCCTGTCAGAAACCAGGAAATTTGAACTATGTAAGTCCTCAATGTGATGATATGATTGTGATTTAAAATGACTATCTCTTTTAACAAAATTACAGAGATTCATCCTGCAATGAAGCCCAATATAATCAAGTCAACACCAAGCCTTCAGAGCTCAATGTCAAAGCGACTACTTGCTCCTCCTGGTCATTCATCATTAAGTATTTTGGGAAAGAGAAATTATAGTCATCATCACAATGGCCTGGATGGTAAGTATGAAGGCCTGATATCTTAACCTTCTTCCTGCCTGTTCTTTTTTTATTATTATTAAAAATAAAATTTGGGAGGATGCCAGTGGCAATATTTATTAGCTTTTCACTGATCTTTACACTAAGGAGTTGATATAAATAAAAATTGGTACAGGTATTAAATCAGTTTTGAATAAAAATAGGAACTATTTTTAATCTTCCTGTAAAAGAATATATCTATAACATATCACAATAGTGCTTGAATGAGAAATCTATTAAGTATCTCACTGAGAAGTTTTTAACCAATTTCTGCAGTATACATCTATGATACAAGCAATTTTAAAATTTCACATATCTCTAGCTGTAGACTTAGTTTCAAGTAATGGATTTTTTTCTTCTATTTATTTTATTTGTTTAGAAAATTCATGTCTGATTTTTGGAAGCTGCCAGAACAAGTCCCTGCAGTTCTCTTGGCAAGGTTTTTCAGAAATGACTTGCCATTACCTCTTTCCTGGGATTGAGAGAGAATGGCTGGCCTAAGGTCTTTACCAAATTGGTTTACCATTTTTAAAAATAATAAATTGATTTGAATTATGTAACAGTTCCAATTTAAACTATCTATTTTAAACATAATTTTAACATCAAACCATATCTTCTAGTAATAGAGTAAACCCTTCTAGAAAGACTAGCATAATTTTAATTCATAATTTTATCATGCATATGGATTTCTGTTGTTGGATTTTGTTGGAACATGTACAAGATAGGTAGTCCTCGACTTACAACCACAATTGAGCCCAAAATTTATGTTGTTAAGTGAGACATTTGTTAAGTGAGTTTTGCCCCATTTTATGACCTTTCTTGCTACAGTTGTTAAGTGAATCACTGCAGTTGATAAGTTAGTAATTCAGTTGTTAAGTGAATCTGTCTTCCCCATTGACTTTGCTTGTCAGAAGGTCACAAAAGGTGATCACGTGAACTTGGGATAAACATGAACCAGTTGCCAGGCATATGAATTTTGATCACATGACCATGGGGATGGTGCAAAGGTTGTAACTGTGGTACAAAATGGTCATAAATCATATTTTTCAGTGGTGTTGTATCTTTGAACGGTTATTAAATGAACTGTTATAAGTCAAGAACTACCTGTAGTCGTTCTGAAATGTTATGATTATGGAAGGTAAACACACAGGAACCAACTACATTAAAAGTCTTTCTTTAGAAAGATTATCCAACTTTTTCAGTCCTTGATATGTTAGACTTTTCCTCTAAACAAAATGCTTCACTTATTTGATTGATTACATTAAAAAAAACTCAGCTTTTTAAAATGAAAAATCAAGAATAAATTCTTAGCTTAAATTTATGCCACGTCAATTTTCATCTCATCAGTTAGCTTTTGGGAAGCAATGATACCAATCTGAACACCTGAAGGCCATCATACTGATTTATTCTACAATATGTAAAGAATACTGATGTTCAAAATAGTATGTGTTTGCTATGGGTGATGGTATCTGAGACAAGATTGCCAATACCGAGTGTCAAACAAGTCAGAATGATATAATTCATTATCTCCTATTTGTGGCCTTGTGGTTTATGACTGTTGGAAACAAGATTGTGGGTTTGCCCTCCTTTAATTAATTTGGGTAGATTTTTATCTCACCTTTTTCCATCATGAAACTCACTGAGCGCATAAGCTTTTCAAGCAGTCTCTCCTATGTAGCATAAACCTACTAACTTTCAGCAAGAAAGTTTTCTCATAATTCCCTCTGCAGATGGACACAAAGGTTACATTCATACAGGAAGCTTATCTAGAATTTAAGTGGATTTGAACCCAGCTACTATGGGTAAACCAAATGTATAATTTAATGTGATCTGTGAACTTAATTGTAATTCCCTAAGTCATGATTAAATCATGGCTTAATATGACAAGGAAACCCTATTTTAGTATCATACTGTACATACCATTTAGATAACATGCTGATATTATAATCTGGTTTATAACAGATGTCCTGCAAATGAGGACCAACCTATCAACATATATCAAATTTTTCACCCTGCTTTTCTTTCAAGGATCCTTGGTTTGAACAACTGACATATGTATATTTTTAAGGTAGAAAAGTCTGGAATGAAGAAATTTAAAAGAACTCCCCAAACCACTTCAGTTTGTTCTCTTTTTCCTCACTCTTATTCTTCCCAATTAACATAAACCTGATATTTATCCCTGCAATCTATGTTTATTTCATAGCTCATCTGCTTACAATTAAAAAAAAAAACTACTGTACAACCCTAAGCCACCACAAAGTTTTCTTTATGATGAATAATTACCCTGATGGTTGCTGGAAGGAGATACTCTTTAGAATTAGTTTATTTGATAATGGTGGAATTTTTCATATTCCCACATTTTATTTATGTGCAGCCTCAATTTGATATGAAAGTGCATACGATCTTAACTCTGGGCACTAACAATTTCTCACCTGAATTTTGTTGTGAAAATAAAAAATGATAAATAAAAATAATGTATTATATGTATTCCTCCCAAACATTATCTCTCATATTGAGGCGAACAGGCATCCGAAATGTATTGATGTTTTTCTTTCAGTTAAGTAAGTTTCGTCTTTGATCACAATTACACATTTCTAAATACACTGAGATTATCACCTTCTGACTTAAAAAAAATATTAACCTGGGGTTAAAATAGTAACAAAACAGATAACCACATTACATTCTCTATGCAGACAGAACTGCAAGGGAGAGAATGGGGAGGAATGTACTAGTTCCACCATTATGTGGCATGACCCATCAATCTCTTTGTATCTGAAGGTGAGCATCTCAATGGGGAAGCGTTCTACTTATTTAGGTCCCACTCTGTGATTCAGGATCCTGGGGCGGCAATATTCTAAATTGCATCAAGAACCTACATGAGTCAAATACTCCCTGCTGCCTTAATTCCTAATTCATTCTTCATCTCAGCAGTGGAGGAGCAGAACACACACTCCTTCCCCTGCTGTTCTTCATGTGCTTCTAATTTTGTGAGCGTTTTTAATGCCTCAGTTGGGAACCAGTAGTACTATATAATTTTAGCATACTGTATTCTTCATTTGGGATACATACTATTTTTCTTTAGCCGTTTTACTGAAATGTTAGAAACCAATGGATTCTTGCAGAATGTTTGTACCATTTTTTTTAAAGTACAAGGCACTTTATTTTCTAGTCATGTTTTCCCAAGTGATTGTTCTACTTTTAGCAAAATTGATTAGTCATTTAGCCAAGCTAAATGTTCACTTGACACAAAATTGTCAAAGTAGCTATGTGTTTATATATAGAAAAAGAAGGACATAGAGAACACTTCAGAAAAAAAATGACTTTCTTTTTTAGAAAAAAAAATGAAAATCATGTGTAAACTCCCAGGCGTCTGATTACTAACAGCCAACATAGATTTATTCAGGACAATTTGATTTTTTAGTGATAAATAATTGCTTCATAAGACCAGGCGGACTATCCTACTCAGCCAGAGCATAACTATATATTCAGATTGCAACCATTTTTACTTCTGGATTAATTAAGTCTGCTATTTGAGCAGAAGATGCATCTGGTAACCCTATGCAAGTCATCCTTAGTTCTTTGGAGAAAGGTCTGGAATGAAATGAAATAAAATAATAGCTATTTTACAGGAGCCAGCAAGACTTTGAGGGTGCAATCAAATAATTTTTGATTCTGGAGTTATGGTCTTAGGCATTTTTTTTTCAAATGATAGTATATGTTATTTCAAAGTGGTGTAACATATCACAACTCTGACTGTGACTCTCCTATTCATCTGTCTAAATGAGATTCTGGATTCTTCCCCAAAGTCCTGCCATTACTAGATTGCTGTCCAGTTTTGCATCATCTTGTAGGAAGAAGCTCAGTTATGAAAGCAATCATGCAGATAGAAGACTGCTAGTGCAGATGAGGAAAGGGTCCAATATGCTTCTCCAGGACAGTATTCCATCTCTACCTGTGAAGGAATAAAAATCACAGTCCCCTAGTTTTTCCCTGCTAGGCTCTATCAGGGATTGGCTCTAAAGGACAGGAGGAAGACCTGCTATCAAAGGAACAATCAGATTAATATGGCTTCATTCCATTCCAAGGATCTAATTGGAGAAAACATTTCAGACAAGCCCCTCCCTAGTTCACACAAAGATAAAGTGCAGGAAGAGGGAAGTACATTCAGACTTGCAAGATTCTGTTACTTATAGCTATTCCAGTAAAAGTAGTTTTTTTAACCTACTGTATATGGTTTCTTACTTCAGCCTACCTTATAGGATTGATGATACTCATAGCAATATCAAACCATTTTGGTAGTCAGGGTGTAATGCTGTTCCTCCTTTTAGTAGGACATGCTATAACTCCTTGATCTGCAGGGTTTTATCCCCTTTTATATTTGGACTCAGCACCAAGGACACTTTTTGTAGGCCAATTGGGACCTTTAAAGTGACAGGGTGTAACAGTTTTCTCAACCTTGGCAACTTTAAGATATGTGGACTTCAATTTCTAGAAATCCCCAGCCAGCACAGGGGTATCTTGGTTCTTTCTCAGCTGTTCAGTTTGGCCAGGAACAAGGATGATTTCAAGATCTGGCCTTTTTGATAATTTGCTTTTTTCAGCATGGATACTTGGATGCTCCTTTCACTTCTACCCTCACCTTGTGTTTCTATTCCCCTTCATTTAATCTCAAACTATTTTTTTCTCCTCAAAAGTAATGAAAAACAAAGAGGAATCCATCCAACTGAAAAATGAATACACAGCTTTTAAATACACTTATCGTAATAGGTGCTTTAGATGGAATAATCCCAGCATATTTATGGCTCAGATAATTATCAGTGGATGTAATGTACTCTAGCAAAAACAATCCTTATGTGGGAACATAAGGATACACCTACTTCTTGATATATAAGGTGAGATATGAAGCAGACATAAAGCAGATAGACATGAGTACAAGGAGTCCGTGGAATGTGTTCATTTTAGTTGAAGTAAGGGCTGAAAGGAGTAGTAATGAATCTTAATAGAAGAGTCTTAATAGAAGACTACAGAATGGTGAAATTGGTATTAATTAAAAGGCAAAACAGCAAAAACTGAACACAAGCAATAGTGTATTGTGACAATAGAACAGGAGAAGAATATACTTTTAGGGTTGAAAGGCATTTTGAAAGTTATACAGCAAGTTCCTCCCGTGCTCAGTCCAGAGGTCTTGTAAGTATATCTTATGTATTTACAAAGTGTTTTCTTTGGAAATCTTTGAATTATTATTTGCATAGTACTTAGTAGGACTCACTGTGGAGGGAGGGAGGAAACAAGCAAGCTCCATCCAGCTTCTACTTAAATGTCTCAATTGTTCATGAAGTATTTCTCTGTTCTACTATCAAGCACCCTCTAGTTAAATATGTAATATTTCAACCTCCTTACCTATTAGTTTCATGTTCATATTCAGTTTTTTGTAGTAAGGATAAGCCATTTGTTCTACATTCAACATAACAGTTTCTCAGATCTTGTAGCTCCACTATCAATGATAAGTCCTATCCTGGGTTTTGTACCTGTTGTGACTACTTTTATGGAGAAGGAAGATAGTTTGGCCTGTAGAAGCTCAGAAAGTGCTGCGATTCTACAGTTTTTAGCCCTAGATTTGTTTTCAAATAGATTGTAAGAAAAATAATACTTTCAAAAGAAAATGCTAATTTGGTTCTAATTGGTTCTGTGTATGTATATTTTAGGACTCTCCAGTTATGCACATGGAACTAAAATGGTAAGTATTCAATTTTTTTTTCATTCTAATCTGTTTGAAATGCAAAACATTCGAAATCTTATGCAGAGTTATTTAGAAAACTCTGAATTCAGCAAGGCTTATCCTCAGGTGAAAGTGCCTAGGAGTGCAACCATAACCATATTTATTCATTAGCATTGCAGAACCACCCATCTTGCATGCATGATTCTGGGATTCTGGGTTGCTTGCAACAATTAAAAACAACAGCAAGAACAATAAAAATAAACGTAAAAATATAAATCCTTGAAACTAAATCAACAAGCCACACATCTCGTTCAGTTCAATCATTGAAAATCCTCACCACTACCACTGGACTCTGAAATTCAGTGGCATAGTCATGTCATCCTAAAGTTCAGAGGGGTAGGGCCCATGTTACATGTTGGGGAGGAGGATGTTCCAAAGAAATGGCATAAAAATCAAGGCAGAAATGTAATGGCAGAAGAGACTCTTTTCCTCTGTCCCTGATGGCATTCCTTAGTGGACAAGACCCATAGCATGCCTCTACTGCCAGATAGGATGGGTAGGATGTAATTGTTAATTATTATTTTTTTAATTTGGAAGGGAGGGAGGCAGAAAGGAAGGAGGGCGGGAAGGAGGGAAAGAGGGAGGGAGGAAGATCAAATCCTTTGTCTATAAATTGTTGGAACAGATTAAGAGAAGAACCTACAGAATCAACTATTTTATTGTTTCTCTTTGAATATATTCTATGTGCTTCCTCATCTCATAATTTTATTCATGGAAAGAATTATGCATAGGAGAAATTATTCTGCAAGTCTGGAAAACCCAAACAAATGAACTAAATAAAGAAAACCACTGAAGTTGCATTAGGGAAAAATTGGCATGGTGTCATCAATAGCTTCTTAATTAAAAAGTTGAGTCAAGCAAGAATTTACAATGGATGGAAAGCTGGAAGGATGGATTTATATCATAGTTAAGTCCCAGAGATGACGTATGCATATTACAGGCCATCAAACAAAAACAAACTGGAGGCAATTCATAAGGGACTTTGTAACAAAATGAAAACTGTGAGGCAATATCTAGATTTCTGTCAACTGGCATTTGGACTATGTTAAGTGGTGGTTTCTTGCACTTGTCAGAGATGTTTAGAAAGCCAAATATATATTCAACATTGTTTTCAATGTTTTTCCTTTTAATCATTCTCCCTTATACTGGTACTCTCCAAACGTTTTGGGACTACAACTACCAGAAATACTAGCCAACATGCTGAAATTTCTATTTTGACTAATGTGAAAGGAATCAAGCACAGGAAGATTATTCTGCCTGAATGTTATTAAAATTGACTTGAATCAAGTTAATCATCTCTAGCATGCTAGAATTACTCTAATCCCCTTCTTATTTTTACTTTATCACCACCAGTTACAGTACAGTATGTATATGTACAATATCATCTTCCTTTTGTGTACAATGTTCATAAAAAAGCTTAATCTTTGTTCAAAGAAGCTGAATATCTGAACAAGAAAAATCGACTCATGTCTTCCATACAAAAGTGAAAGAAACTACATATAAAATAAAATGCAATAGCTTGCTGCTTTGCATGTTAGCTGATCACTTTCAATTTCAGTCCTACTCACTTTCTCTGCCTAACTGAAAAGGAACTGCAAAAATTGAACAACTAGCTTTTCCCTTATAGGATTTAGAGCTTAGGAATGAAACAAAGTGTTCCCTTCAATACAAAAATAAAGAGGCAGACTTAATAAAGAAAAAGAAAACATAGCAGTTTGAAAATAGCAAAATTCCTAGTATAATTTATGTTTTGCTCATATACACAACACCCCCCCAAACATAAGTGTATATGGAGATATCCTTCTAAGCATCTTAGCTAGTACAAATGCTAATGATAAGAGTATGGCTCAACTACTCAATCTATACTGGTTGCCTATGTTTCCACTAGATCAAAGTGCTGATCTTTACATTTTAAAGTTCTAAATGGCCAACTATTTTAAGGATTGCCTTTGGTGAGATAGGTTTCCTGATGATCTCTGTTCAGCATCTCAAATATTCCTTCCTCTTATCTAGAACTTAGGTTGATCAATGACCTTCTTAAAAGAATTTCAGATTTATGATCCCCTGTTTTTATGCACAAAGAAAAACTTTGGCACTTCAAGAATTTAATGGGAAGTTGTATACAATACTTCTGTTTTTTGCCTCCTCTTCAACCTCTTTTCACTCTAGACAGAGATCTCATACGTCCAAAAAATAAGCATGAAAGTGAAAAAGTTCAGCCCCTTTGAGATTTTTCCAGTATCAAAGGTTTGGGAGGCAGGGGAAAAACAATTTGCTTGTCATGTAGGATGGCTGGCAGGCTGACTGGTTGGATCCATCTGTTTCCTGTCTGCCTGTTCATTACAAGCCTGTACTGGACAGACTTCTGTTCATCCCAACTGCATTTTGAATTTCTGAATATATTTTAAAGCATTTTCTCAACAATATGCATTTTTAAAGATATTTCTTCTTCAAATACATATTTTAAAACTTGTCTACATCTTTTTGTGTGGATTTGGCAAAGGAGAAATTCAGCAATATGTTCGAGTTGAAGGATAAATTCTAGGCCGTGTATTAGACTCACTTTAGGAAATATGGCTACTTTGTTTTAAACTCCAGGCTAATGAAATCTCTGGCAGTGGCTTCTTTCCCTTCAGGGTTTCGCCTGCATGATGAGACATGATGGCCTAAAGAAATATAGATGTACAGGCATAATCTGGGAAGATCAGAGGCAGTGGACCCTTCTAAAGATCTCAGGTCATGTGAAAGACAAAATGGCTTTGATATGGACTATGTATTCCTATACTCTACAATATATCAGAAAAAGCCTACCAGCCATTAAATCACAGCCCTTTATCTCAACTTTTACACAGACAAGGCAAACAATATTTTGAAAAGCCTAGTTCACTTGAAAGTTGTCAGGTAGTAAAACTCACTATGGAATTGTTTGTGCTAATCTGAACCATTATTATTATTTTTCCTTTTTTATTTTTATTTATTTTATTTTTACATTTATATACCGCCCCATTCTGAAGACTCGGGGCGGTTTACAGCTTATAAGCAATACTCTTACAT